>JABUQX010123834.1:0-20000 GCA_015478945.1 Trachelipus rathkii | reverse complement strand
TATATTAATATATATATATATATGATATATATATATAGTTAAGGTTAATGTATATATATAGTGACCTATGATATATATATATAGTATATAGTATCTATATATACTATATATATATACTATATAATATATAATATATATATAATAATAGTAGTAGTAGTTATATATATATGTTATTTATACAGCGGTTGACTCCAGGCAGCGAAATCAATAATTAATTTATCGTTATTTTTATAATTTTAGGGGAAATACATTAAATTTTGGGTAAGCTTAACCTAACTATCTAACTAGACCTACCTAACCTAAACCTAACCTAACCTAACAACCTAACCCAAACAACCTGAATTAACTAACTAACCTAATATTAACGTAGTCAACTACTTATAAATGTCCATATATATCTATATATATATATATAATAGTATATATAGTATATATATATATATCATATATAATCATATATATAATATATACTATATTAATATATAGTATATATATATATATATAATATTATATATATATATATATATATATATATTATATATATATATATATGCAACAAATTATTGAATAAGAATGTTAACTTATCGAAATTCGTGAATATCTGTTCTCGGCTTGTCAAAATATTCGAAAGGATGAATCCTTTATAGTTTACCATGCATTTTCCATGCATTGTAAATTAAGCACGCTCGTAAATGCGACGTACTTGCTTGATGAACCTTAATTTTTTTACTGAGGCCTTGCCAATTATACATTCGTCCATCACGCCAAGCATTACGAGATTTGCAAATATCACTGGAATCATTTGCTTCATCACCAAACAACCATCATGGTTCGCAGTAAACTCCATTGAGGGTAGAAGAATAACAGCCAAAATCGTTCTAATTTTTGCCCTGCTCTAGTATACATATAATAATATTCCTTGCTGAAAGATCTGTTGTTATCACTGTCTTTTGGAAATGGTCCGTGTGGTTTGCATGATTTCCCTAAAAGTATTTTCTGCTTTGTGCTATTGTCTAATTTCTCTGGATATTTGCCTCTATCGGTACAAGCACATACAATTTCACTTTTATCAGCAGAAAATCCTACTTTTTCTGGCTCGACTGTAGGCTTTTCTAATAGGTTAATATATTTATCACTGTTACTGTTAGATGCAACACTATGAATAATAGAATAGTCATATTCACTTAAATCACTCACTTTCCCTTTATCAAGCCTATCACTTTTTCTCAAATCATTTTCGCTCTTTTTTAAAACACAAAGAATCAATTTTAATAAGTTTTTTAGCCTCTAATTCCGCTGCCTATTTCAATTTTAATTTTCTTTTTTAAGAAGCCATCTTCAAATAACGGAACTCTCCCTTTGATGTGACATTTTGTAAAAAATGAGGACTAGATTTGTTAGCAGGCACAAACCATATACGCTATAGTGAGTTTTTGTTTTTTTCTAACTGTTGTAATATCTGGGTATAAGTTACAACTCTCATAATTCTGTTACATTATTAAAATGAACCTGACAACACTGTTTTTGCGACTTCAGTAATGAGGACGGCCCTTATAGGCCTATTATAATAGAATATATATATTATAATAGTATATTATATAATATTGTATATATATATATATATACTATATTATATATTATATATATACTATACCTATATATATATACTATAGATTATATACTATACGATGAATATATATATATATATATATATCTGTTAACGCTTGAATCATCTTTTTTTATTCTGAAAGACTTTCCTCATTCGGGCTTAAAAAGCCATTCAAAAAGTAATATTTCCCTTATTTTGATTGGTCTCTCCTCCTTTGGCGAACTTATTCAGGCAACGTTCCCATCCTAAATTGATCTATATTAGTGTAAGAGGGCATATATCTCATATATATTATCAATAGCTATATAATATCTCCCATCCGTTATATATAATATATATATTATATGTATATAGAAGTATACTAATAGTAAGTATAGTATATTGGATATACATATAACTATATATATATAGTATATATACTTATATATATATATTATATATATATATACTATATATGATAATACCATATATAGTAGTAGTAAGCGCTTTACTATACGTAATATATATATATACAGATATCTATAATATATATATACCTATACTAATATAACTATATACTTAATGACGGACTAACAATTATATAGTATATTAGATATATATTATATATATATCTCCAGCGCTCAGCCTCGGCGTCTGCGCTAGCGCGTCCTGAATGGACCCCAGTATATTACTAATATATTAATCAGAGATATCATCGTATGTACTAGTACTGATATAGTAGTAATAAATCATCTTTATCGACTCTTTTTTCTTTCCCAAGATCAGTTATAGTATCCTCTATCAATTGATGTTTTTTGCATGATCTCGGAAACAGAACAAGCACAGTAGGAGATGTTACTACAAATGTCGACAAGAAAGCCCAGCCGTTTCCTCACATGCCCCCTCTGTGTACCATTATATTCAGTGAAACACTCGTCACAGTACAGAAAATTCACCCTAAGAGCTTCTCATGAAACCGCTGACGCGTACCTCCCGTTCACTGATGGTAAATCGTCAATGTAAGGTGGATTATCCCTTGCCCAGTGTGGGCCACAACCAGTGCCCCCTCATACAAATAACCCCGCCATTCTCTCCTATCATGCCACGCTTTATTCTCTCGCCTCTTTGCTCAAACTCACATTTTCTCTAATTCATAGCATTCGTTCACTCGACTTCAATCAATTTCTCTCGGGTTCTCCAGCCTGTCGGCTTCCCAAACACACTTTCACTACGTATACATGCGCTTAACCAACCGACTCCTATTTCATCCCATATCCACTTGATTGACCAAAAGCCATCTCCAACATACTTCTCGATTCTACTTCCTCATCTTACCCTTTCTTCACACCACACATCTCTCTAATACGTTCATTTGCCTCATTTATTCTTCTACTTATGCAACTTTTGCCCTCTAAGATTGTCTCTCATATCTTGAACACATTGAACTTTAGAGCTATATTCTTCTTATTCCGACCATAGTCTCACTACCAGTGGCGGCTACACAGGTAACACTATACCCTCATGTAGACTCTAGCGCACTCTAAGGACTTAGTCCCTTTACATCACCAAACGATTTAATTGCACCAGGCACCTTCCTGCCATTCACAACTTGCCCTACTAGCACTCTTCATCCATCCGTTTCCCCTTCTGCTTCAGCACACATACCCTAAATATTTAAAACTCAGGCACTTGCCTTCCTAGCTGCTCTACCATCTAACATAACCTTCTCACCTGAGGACTGTCCTCACTCACAACCATAACCTTAGCTCGTTTATTCTAACGTTCTACTTTTCAATAACCCCTCCTATTATACTACGCATTACCCTGCCAAATCTTCTCTTGAACCAAATATCCCTCTCAAACTCTCTTTCAGATTCGCACAAGCAGAACCATAATTCATCCGCAATATATAATAGGCTAGGGCAACCCTCCATTCATCTCCATTCTCCATCATTCAACACCCATTTCCTGCCATCCCCACTCCGAATTCTTTCATAACCCATCCACATACAAATTGGTCACATTGACAATGGAGACATCCAACACAACCTCTGTCTCACCTCCCGCTATCTAGATCCTAACACCAATCCAGCCATTAACACCAATCTTAATCTTTCCACACGCTTCACTATCGTTCCAGAAGGTATCTCCTTCATGATGCTCAGACACCTACATCCAACCAAACCACCATACTGCATTCGACTAATACCCCTGCCATCTTAAAAGCTTCCCTATTTAACTCTGATCATACGCGTGCTTGTAAGAACCATTAAAACCTAAATATATCTATTCTTCTTCTCCCTTCAGTTCTCAATCATTCGTTTCAATGTAAAGGATTTGATCCACACATCCTTCTACCACTCCTAAACGCAACCTTGTTCTTCACCAATTCAGTCCTCAGTCAACTCGACGCACTCTTTCGACCCAACCAAATGACCAGCACTATACCTTTCGCCCTACAACACTTCAATTAAAACTTAATCCCCTATTAATTTCTCACCAGTTCCCTTTTCCCCTTACCCTTATTATTAAGGGAGGTACTATTACCGCCTCTCGCTCCAAATCCCTTGGAATACTTAAATTCATCCATTTAAACGCTTGTATCTACACAAACTTGCCAAATTCAATCATCACCATCTCCGCTCCTCGCGCTCCTTGCCATCCATCAGTTCCACTAGGTAATGTTCATTCTATACCTGCAGATTTACCACTGTCACTTACGCAAGACGCGCTTCTCTCCACCTCTACCATTACCTCCTCTGTTGATCTAATCGATAACCTCATTATCCCCATACAATACCTATCTCCTTCTTTGCACCATTTCAGAAAACCACACACATTCAAACTAACACTTCATCATTACTGTTTACAATATTATGCAGATTTTCAAAGTGTTCTTTAAGCCACACTCCCCTCACATCCATTTCATCAGTTAACAAAAGCACCATCCCTATTCCATATTCTAAGCAGATTCCCTTTTATTCTCATTCTTAACCTTCCGCGCTCCTTCCAGAAGAGCTCCTATTCCCTTGTAAGTCCGTCCATTCCTCCTCCTTCCAAAACTGTTTCATTTACCTCTTGTTTCTCCTACGTATACACCTTTTAGTATATTTTCTTGTTTTCCTCCTTATATAATTCCAAGCATCTTTCTTTTGAGTCTTCACCATTTTTTTAGAACATTCAACCACGTTTCTTTTTTACCTTTTAACCGCTTTTCATCACCTCTTCATTTCCACCATTCACACTATTGACATTTCTTACTTCCTACCTTTGCACATCCACATATACTTCCTTTGGCACTACTAACATTTGCTTCCTTCATTTGCAACCAGATTTGTTCTAGTATCAACTTGTTCACATTCAACGCGTTTACTTGTGAGCGAGGTTAGGAATCCCTTAATTGTCATTGCTCAGTCGATAAAGATGCTTCAATCTTAATTTTACCTGCTTCCTTTCGTATCACTTCCTCTCCATCCAAGCCCCCACTAACTTAAATCTTACAAATCTTGCACAGAACAACATAATGATCCAATATCCCATCCCAGCCCCCTCACTTGATTCTTAACATTCCAACAATACTTCAAAATCTCCTTCTTCACCACACCACTAAAAAAATCAATCACTTTTCACTTCGATACCATCCCTACCTACACCAACTCTGGTATTATACTTATTGATACTCTTGTGTTTAAAAGAAAGTATTACTTAACACACATACCTCTCTCTTCACAGAAATCAATCACCTCCTACCATTCTCATTTTCTCCCGCCACCCCAAAACCACCCGTTATATTATACTCTCCCTTTTTTGATCACCTACTCAACCATTTAAGGTCACCCAACACAATCAATTCTGAAGCTCCTACTCACCCCATCCAGAAACATCATTCAGATTATCTTCCCAGAAAATCGTACTCCTCTTCAACGTTTCCCTCAGATGGAACATACGTCACAAACCACACATACTTCGACCTTTTCAAACTTAAATTTAGACCATTAGTAATTGCTAGGACTCACGACAATCACAAGTTTCTACCATAGCTTTCGCTTACGAGCCAGGTCACCTCATCAACATCAGCTGCAAGCCTCCTTCTCTCCTCTTCTCCATTCATTGCTCCACACCAGCTACACACGCATTCACTACACCACTCCGTTTTCCCACCGTTCCTTTCATCTGTGTTTTCAGTACAATCCGAGCAACCATCACTAAATTCTACAATAGATCATCTATACTTGACTATAGCAGTACTTTACTCATACAGACTAAGCTCTACTAGTCAGTAGCGATACTTAGTCGTAGCTGCTCTATAGTAGCTACAATACTACTAATACGTATATTCTCACCCATAATTATAATCTAGTAGAATACGTTAATAGAATATATATCATTAGTATGATATAAGTATTACGCTAGTAGATAGATATACGCGCTGATAACCTCATTAAGATAGCTGCGCCCGTCATATATTACTACTATACCTACGTCATTCGAGCTGATATATATTTATACTACTTATGTCTAGCTTAAGTGCCTACTGTCACTAACCTTAGAGGCAGAGTAGTAATATTACTGACTAATAACCCGTTATATAGTATAATATATATATATATACTTTATATATATATTATGATATATGATAAATACTTACATATATATTATTATACAGTACGTATACGCTATAGTAGAATACTTTAGCTATAGTGATCCATACGTACTTAAGTATACCGCTATAAGCTACTATCCACACCAATAGTACGTTATATATGGCAGTATTATATAGGTACATACTTATAATAATATTATATTCAGCGGTATACCGCCGCTACTTATCACTTATTCGACGTGATACTATGATATACGCGATGACTTATATTATGTTACGGTATAATGATTATATTAGTAATATATTATTTATTCGTAGTGTATATAGCTACGTTAATATACGACCCTACTCATTATACTAGTAAATTATATATACGTATATGACTATATAATATGTATCTCACTTATACTCACTGCTACTATTCTACTATTACACTACATTATATTATCATATATAGTATATCATTCCGTCAATCAGACGCAGAGTTAGTGTGATGACCGTGAGTGCTCGTTTCCGGTGGCGCTGCTCGTGTGATCGTGTGTGTGTATGTTCCTGTGAGACCGGGCACCGGTACTGCTAATCTCCGGGCCCAGGATGAACAGCCGTCGTGCACGCCCATCAACATAACCCAGCCATAGGATAAAAACTGCTTGAGGCAGACGGACCTCGGGACGCACCTGCTACGCGCTCCGCCGTAATCCCGGCGGCCTGTGCGAGCGTCTCGATGATGTCGCTGACGTGTGCCGGGTCGTGTGAGTGTCAGTGCCCGCCTGAGGCGGTTGTGGGCGCTTAACCTGTTCCTGATGTTGCGGCCGACCCGATGGCGCTACCATGGAACGAGCGGCACCCCCATCAGCGTGCAGTCACCCATCCGAGTGCATTAACGCCGACAATGCGTGCCTATATATGCAACCCCGCTCGTGCTTCCACGGCTGAGCGTGTCACGCTGTCTCGCCGTCCTCGGGGCCTGTGGCCTCTGTCAACTAGTTTGCTATCTTATATTATTAAACGCTAGATTATCGCCGGTAATATATTATAATTATTATAATAATATAACTAATTAATAATAATAATAAATAATAATAGTAGATAATTAATAATAATTAATAACAATAATAAATAATAAAATAATAATAATAGATAAATAATAATATATAATAATAATCAATAATGGAAATAATAGATAAGAATAGTAATTATGCATTTGGTCAAGTCGTATATGTTATATATAATTAATGATTTTAAATTTTGCTGTGTTATTATTATCTCCATTATTATTATTAATTACTTATCATTATTATCTATTATTATTATTATTATTATTTTTGTTACCTAATCTATCTTTTTGTTGTTACTTATTAGTATTTTTCTTTTGTTGACGATAAGCATTTTTTAACTTTACAATTTTGTTGCATTATTTATTATAAAATAAATTTTGAAGTAATTCTTAAAGGCGATTTTAACATGTAATGAAATATTCCAAGTAAGTGTCAATTGCTTTGCTTTAAGGAAGAACGTAAGTGGCAGCATTATAAACATTTCTTTTGAGTATTTCTCAGGTTTTCTTGTTTTTTTTTTTTTGTTTTTTTTTTTTTGCGCAAAGTAATTAGGAAAATGTTATACTGTTTATTGCTCCGCCCCAACATATTTATGAAGGTTATGTCATCTCTTGTTAGTTCTTGATTTGAAATTATAGTTTGCTCATCGTTTCTTTAAATATATTTTGTTGTAAATTTGATTGTGACGTTAGGTATTCCAATGATATGTTTTATTTTCGTATTTAAAGAGTTCAGGTTGTCATTTTCTCCAGGATTTTTTGATCCATTGTTTCATTCTAGGTGTTTGGCTGCAAAGCATTCGTCGGCCAGCACGATTATTTCTTTGAGCGTAAGTATTTTGAATGATGGTAGAACTTACGACGACAAGGCTCTCCCAGTTAGTTTTTTTTTTTCTTATATATATATAAGTAATATTGGTAGTAGCTTACTTAGTGTATTTTATGTTTTTTTTTTTTAAATCAATTTTTTTGTTATTAAGTGTTTAAATATTTATGAATATTTTGGTCAGAACGAGAAGAGCACAATGGTTTATGGATGTACCTTTTGTTCTATTGGCATTATCAGTAATGTGAATTATTACCAAAAATACTTTGTACACAATGTTCTACCCAATAACCAACAATATACAGTAGCCAAACTAATCATGTCATCGAGATATACAGCTCGTCTGAACATTATATTAGCCAGGCGTACCATTCAACGCAACACAGTAGGTCAAAAATTCTGCAAGTCAACGATAGACGTACTGAACCAATGCATTGTAACACACCACATAGGCCCAAAGCGCACAACATAATAGAAAATCCAGGATATAATATCTAAAAATATAAAAATAAACATGCTAACAATCAATGACAGAATAAAATCACATTGCCGAAGAACTGACATCAATTTACCATCCAACCTACCCTTCATTATCAACACAAAAACATGGACCGTAAACTTACGACAAATCAGACTTCATCATTAGTGAGACACCGGGAAAGTTTTAACCACACTATTAATATAAATTCCCCCACCATTTTCTACAAACTATACAAAACACGGACAAAAGAAAAATCAGATATACACCTTCATCATAAACACAAACACATGAATACCAAACTCTGTCAAGTCTTACAGTACAACGAGAATGCATAATAATAGTAGTCGACAGTAAGTCAACAAGACTCACCTAAAAGCGAAGGGTGATAGCTACTGAAAAATACTCCAAGCTTGTATTTTGTACATACTGAGTTTCTCGTTCACTTGATTTTTTGGCTCCCTAAAGCCGTAAATCACTGGTGATTTTTGTGCTTTATTTGCTTTTCTTGCTTTGCTTTACAAGAAGATTAAATCACATTTAACCCACTTTGGAGATTTGAGCTAAAATTAAAAAGCATCAGTTTCAGAATTTGAACATTTACAACAGTAATCATCTTTAGCAAGGCCTATTCTTGTTTCAAATTTCTTTACACTAATAAAAATGACGTCCAACAATAAGATCATGTTATCAAACATGTTTCTTTTATTTTGATGGTAGACTATCATATGCATCATTATACAAATATACACTTCTTTACGTGCTTCGCCTTGTTTCATTGTGTGCATAGGACTATAAGCACCGTATTTTAAGATTCTTTCGAAAATTCTGATTTTAGAACCTACAAATTAACATAAATACATACGGCGAATCGAACTTGAAAAAAAAAGTTTGTTTAAAAATTATATTTCGCGTGACGTCACGAATCTCACAAAATCCAAAAAATCCAAAAAATCAAAAATTGATTTTTTTCTCAAAAAATCAAAAAAATCCCCAACCCTGCCTTAAAGAATCAAAATCACTTACAAATCTACTAAAAAAAGTTTAAAAGAAAGGAACAGAGTCATACCAACAAAAGAGAAATCACCATAGACCATGTAGCCAGAAAAAAAGAAGGAAGGAAGGAAATACAAAGAAGTCATAATAACAATCAAAAAATACTTGATCCAATCAGTCCTGACAATGTGAGACTAGAAGGTTCCACGAAAGCTTGACATTAAAAATAGTTTTTCTTATAGTGCTGTAAATTATCTTTAAAATATGTTTTCATAATTAAAAAACTCCAAAAAAAACTTCTTTCGATTAAAAATAACCTCAAGGGCAAAACTAATCAATATATATATATATATATATATATATATATATATATATATATATATATATATATATATATATATATATATATATATATATATATATATATATATATATATATATATATATTTTATATAGCACAACACATCAATATATATATATATATATATATATATATATATATCTTTCATATGATTCGACTGTCTTCGAGTGTGGACGCGGTGGAAACCAGAAGGGAGACAAGAAAGAGAAACAACAGCAGGAAGACTGAAGAAGAATGTTGAAGGTCTGAAAGGATTAGATATTACAGAGAAGATTGTAAATCAGAGAAGGAAATTACTAAATGAGTACGTACTTTGTGGATTGCATTTTGAGAAGAGAGTAGTTAAGAGTTTGAAGTTTCATATATAGTAAAGAAAAATTTATGTTAACGATTAAGAATTTCAAAATTTTAAGTGTTTATTTCAAAATTATTTTCATTTAAAATCCGAGATGGAGGAGCAACAATTATTTCAACAACGTTTCTTTTAATTAATTATTTTGAATGAAATGAAAAATTAAAAAAGAAAAAAGAAATTTGAAACTTTAAATATTAGGAAAAGTGAAGCCGCGTTTCGCGAAGTCGTCGAATCATGGGAAGAAAATTCACAATTCTCTTCGTCTGATAGCAAGGGGCTGAAAACCCTCTTCTATCATTTGTTTCTTTTCGTGAATGGTGGTGGTAAGTTTAAAAACTTATCACCCACCAACACCACCCTGCTGCTATGCGGGATATGGTGTCTTACAGTAAAAAAGAAATAAATTTATGAAATATATTTTTTTATATATATAAAAAAAAAATATATATATATATATATATATATATATATATATATATATATATATATATATATATATATATATATATAAAAAAAATATATATATATATATATATATATATATATATATATATATATATATATATATATATATAACATGTATATATATATTTACATATTGATATATATATATATATATATATATATATATATATAATATATATATATATATATATATATATATATATATATATATATATATATATATATATATATATATATATATATATATATATATATATATGCAGTGTTTCTTTCAGGCATACCTCCGGGGGGGCAAACAGTCGAGTGCCCCCCGGAGAAAATCGAGCATGAATTAATTTTTGCCGTAAATTACAAAATAAAGCAAATAAACATAAAAAGTATGTTTAAATCTATATTATCTAGCGATAAATAATAAAATCAGCCAGAATGCATGGAAAACATGATAGATATGGCAATAAAATAGCAAAGTTGTTAATTCTGACTTCTGAGAAAATGGGTATTGCTATAGAAATTTCTTTCGGAAAAAGTCCTATTAGTTGGGGAGTGGAATTTAGATTATATATATATTTATTTTTGTTTATTTTTTTCTCATTATCTCATATATATATATATATATATATATATATATATATATATATATATATATATATATATATATATATATATATATATATATATATATATATATTTTTCTCATGATCTCATATATATATATATATATATATAAGTCATCCCCTAATTACTGGAACAAAATTGCACCTGCAAAATATTGCAAATCAGTGTGGAGACGTCAATAGTGACACAAAAAAACGTTCGGTGTGAAATAATGGAGTTTGCATCTGAAGTGCGCCTGATTGCTGATGAAGATAAGAAAAATGCATTTAAAGGGATGAAAATATACTGCGATAGTGTAATCGAAGAAATTGAAGAAAGGTTCAGCGACAAATCAATTGATATAATGATATTTGCTAGTCGCTTTGAGACGTTTCAGTTATTAACAAATTTACCGGATATTGAAGTTAGAAAATTTTGTGACAGATTTCCGATGTTTAATGCGGAAGGTGTACTAGCTGACCTGAAATCCTTCATTTTTTATATCAATTCCATGCTCGAAAGCGAAATATTTAAAACAGATGAAAGCCCATTGTCGAAAATATTGGAAGCGGACGTGGGATATTACGAGTTACAAAAGCTCTGTGAAATCTTTCTTGTCATTCCTGTAACGACAGCCTCGGTTAAAAGATCGTTCAGTACTATGAGCCGAATACTAAGTAAGACAAGAAATAGAATGCTGCCAGAAACCTTAATGCATTGTATGATGATAAGCATCGATTGGTCTGAGAATCCAACTGAGGATTTTCTAAAAAAAACTGTAGACTTGTATGCGACGAAGAAAACTCGTCGTATACGATTTCTTTAAACTTACTTCTTTAATACCCCTAACTTACTAAGTACTAACGTCGGGGATACGGCCTGCGAAAGTGTTATATATATATATATATATATATATATATATATATATATATATATATATATATATATATATATATATATATATATATATATATATATATATATATATATATATATATATATATATATATATATATATATATATATATATATATATATATATATATATATATATATATATATATTTTATAGTTGTCACCACCACTCACGGGCGAAGCCCTATTCAAGGAGGGGGTGTTGCACGCCTCAGAAGTACACAACTAACGCAAATTACGCAGATGAGCACAGACGCAGGCTTTGAAGTGCGGGAGATTAAATTCAGCAGGAAACAGAAGATGGAAGAGAATTCCACAGAACAGAAGTGGCTGGAAAGAAGGAAGCACCGCAGCGAACTAGCCTGGAGTTGCCAATATCCACACAAAACTCATGCAAAGACACAGCACCCCTTGTGCTACGAGGACGTCGTAAAGGTGGAGGTACGCGAGTGACAAGTTCCTCGAGCACCTGCCGCTGCGGTACCTATAGAAAAGAGATAAAGCACCAACATCGCACCAAGATAGAGGGTCAAGTGAATTGAAAAGTACAGAACAGTTTATAAGTCTTTTGGCCTTTGACTCGACCCTGTCCAAAAGCCGGGTGAAACCAGAGCCCCCAGATATGAGAGCAGTACTCCATACAAGGTCGGATGAGGCCCTTGTATAGCTGAAGCAAACAGTCTCGCAGTCTAAACAGAACCCCAGTTTCTTTGAGGGGCCGCCTAGCAACCGTTGTGATATGAGGTTTCAAGACATTTTTGTTTATGTTAAGGCCAAGGATGTTTAAATTGTCAACAGGAGAGACGAGAGAACCGTCGAAAGAGATAGGAAAGTTGGAAGGTGTTTTAGAGAGGGAGATTTGTAGAAGTTGAGTTTTTAAAGAATTAAATTTCACAAGGTTGAGACGACCCCACCCGGAAATCCTATCCATATCAGCAAGAATGAAATCGAAAGATTAAGACGAAGGCAATTCTAGAAGTAAAAAGAGGGAGCAGAATTGAAATAGGTTGAAAAATGAAGGGTGAGTCATCGGCATACGAGTGGATAGAGTTAGATGTGCAGGTGAGAAGATCATTAATGAAAAGTAAGAATAAAGTGGGAGATAAGACAGAACCCTGAGGAACACCACAATTAACAGAAAAGAAGAAGTCGCCCCGTCAACAACAGCCATTGAGCGATTCGAGAGAAAACTAGACATAAGTAAGCAAAGTGAAGGAGGAAGGCAAGGAAGGGAGCTTGGAAACGGTGACGCGATGCCATACTTGATTAAATGCTTTGGATATGTCAAGCGCCACCACGCAGAATCTCCCCGTAGTTTCCTAAGGGCAGAAAACCATAAATCGGTAAGATAGGAAGAATTATATCCTTGAAGTGAACCTCGAACGCCAGAAGTCATACTGGCGCGATCGGAGAAAAAGTGAATGAGATTTCAGATGATCTAACAAATGAGAGTTGAGAAAGGTTTCAAAGATCTTAGGTAGAATACAAGTAGAATACAAGTGAGGGCGATAGTTAGAAGGATCAGAGGAGGCTTCCTTTTTTTCGGAATCGGTTGGACATGTACGTGCTTCCAATACTGAGGGAAAGTGTTGAGTATTGGGACCGCAAAGATATAGTTGAACCAAGGGGCGGGTCCTTTGGAAGCACACTCCCTCAAAACTCGGGGAGGAATGCCATCGGGCCACCCGCCCTTCTAACGTACGTAGATTTCAGGAGCCCATGCCCCCGACAAATGTAATTACAGGCAAAGGCATAGGACACCTGAGAGGGAAAGGAGGAGGGGAGTTGCCAGAATCGTCCAGGGTTGAGTTATAGAGGAAAATAGGAGGCAGAAGAGATTGGCCTTTTCGGTTGGAGAATTAGCAACAGAACCAATCAGAGCGAATATAAGGAGGAAAAGACAGGTTTACAGAAGTTGTTAGAGATGTTTTTGGCAAGAGGCCAGAAAGATTTGTCAGTAGGAGAACCAAGGAGGTTAGCGCACTTTCTTTTGATGAAAGATAGCTTTGCTCTTCGAAGAGTATCCCTGCAACGATTTCTAGCAGAATGAAAATTAGCAAGAGTGATAGGAGAACGAGAATTTTTCCACTCCCGATACGCACTGTCTCTAGCCTGAATGGCCAGAGAACAAGCACGATCGAACCATGGATTATGAGGAGAGAAAGATTTAGTCGAAGAAGGAATGAACCTGCTCATCCCATCAACGATTACAGCTCCCACCTTGTCAGCAGAAGCCGAAGCGTCACCAGAGGAAAAGCAGTCATTCCAATTATAGTTAGCGTAGAAGCAACGCAAGGCCCCCCAATCGGCCCGATCAAGGTGCCAGAAAAAACGCGTAGGGCAGGATGGAGCTGTTGGAGAGAAAGTATTAAAATTAAGAGATATAAGGTTGTGGTCAGATTTACCGATAGGAGCGAAAGTGGTGTATTTTAAGAGAGAAGGACTAGTGGTGAAGCATAGGTCAAGTGTGTTCAAGAATTGGTTAGGACGATCCGGAATGTGTGTGGGTTCTTTAATTAGTTCCAGATCGTTGAGAATGCTGAATGATTCGGCCTCCTCCCCACCTAAATCGGTATGAGAGGACCCCAATATATATATATATATATATATATATATATATATATATATATATATATATATATATATATATAATATATATATATATATATATATATATATATATATATATATATATATATATATATATATATATATATATATATATATATATATATATATATATATAAATTTTTTTTTTCCAAAGATCTATTTCCTATTTGAAAGGTCATATTACTCATATATATATTTTAAATATAATATTCTCTCATAATAATGCTTTCGTACTCTTATGTTATTTTATTTATCTAACTTCCCAATAAATTTCACAAATAGATTGCTATATTTTTGCAAGTAAAGATTTGGTTATATTTCGGATATTTACTATTTCAGTAAGACAGTATCTAATAAGATTAGCTGACAAGTGACAAGAATATCATTATCCTTTATTTTTATGTAAATTATGTTATACTTATGTGCCCCCCGTATCTCTGTAAAGCCCACCGGATAAAATTGTCTGAAAACACTGTATATATATATATATATATATATATATATATATATATATATATATATATATATATATATATATATATATATATATATATATATATATATATATATATATATATATACCTAATGCTGTTCGCATGACTAGCTCTCATACTGTGCATATGACTGTTTCGATTCTAACTATCTTTCTTATTACATTGTCTAACCAAACCTTATGCATCCTTATAGTTCACATGCATGACTGATATTTCTAAAACGTCAGGCATCTGTGATCCGTTTTCAATGCGTCATTGGCAAAATTTATATTTTAATGTATTTTCTTTTGATAGCTAAGACATTTATATTTTTCACATATTTAATATTAGCATTTCGGTTTCTTTTGTATGCGTTAACTTTTCTAATTTCTTTTAAATTTTTATTATTTTTATATACATCGATATTTTATTTTAAAAGTTTGTATTATCTCATAAGTTTGATTTTACGTTTATATTTTATTTTAAGTTTTTATTATTTCAAAAGTTTTATTCTTCATTTATATTTTGTTTAACGATATTATTTTACATTTAGAGTTTTATTTTTACTTATATCTTGTTTAAAGTTTTATTTTTAAAATATTATTCTGCATTTACATTTTGTATAAAGTTTTTATTTATTTTAAACTTATTTATTTTTAATTTTATCTATTTTATCAAAAGGTTCTTAAAACATTTTGTTTTTGCTAAACAAAATTATTTTTTTTATTATAAATATGTACTTTATTGACCCTAAAGCAGTAGAGCAGTAGCGCAAACACCCCACGATACCCCCTCCCACCATGACATGCTTTACTGTTTTGCAACTTACGTCATATTTGAACACATATTTTGTGCAAACATAATATAAAAATAAGTTATTTGTACAAACATTACATAAAAATAAGTTCTTTGTATGAGCGTAACATAAAATTTATTAAAAACATTTTGTTTCTATTAAATCTTTTATTCCTTTTATGTTTTATAATGTTAAAATTTCAATAAATAAATAAAATAAAAAAAAAAAGAATAAAAGATTTAGTAGAAACAAAATGGTTTTAATAAATTTTGTTACGCTCATACAAAGAACTTATTTATATGTAATGTTTATACAAATAACTTAGTTTTTATATTTGCACAAAATATGTTCAAATATGACGTAAAGCAGTAAAAAAGTAAAGCATACCATGGTGGGTGGGGGTGTGGTGGGGTGCTTGCGGTACTGCTTTACGATCAATAAAGTACAAATTTTTAATAAGAAATGTATTTTTTTTAGTAAAAACAAATGTTTTAAAATATTTTTAATGAATAGATAAAATTAAAAATAAATAAATTTTAAAATAAAATTTTTTTTAAACAAAATATAAATGTAGAGTAATATTTTAAAAATAATAAAAACTTTAATAAAAATAAAACTAAGTATGTAAAATAAAAACATTAAATCTCCCAGACATTCTCTATTGGACTCAAGTCTGGAGAATTTCCTGATCAACTCAACAAAGGGATATTTTCGTCTTGTAAATAATACTTGACTGATCGTGCAGTGTGGCAAGGAGCTCCATCTTGCATGAAATCAAACTGTCATTCATTTGGAAACCAGTTCCTTAACTGAGGGATCAATCGGTTCTACAGCACCTCTTTATACTGGCCCTGTATCATGGTACCTTTGACCACATACAGTCGCCCAGTACCCTTGTCTCTTATGACTTCAAAATCTTACAATGGAAACAATGAAACAGCAACACTAAAGAATGTTACATACTTACGGGTAACAATGCCAATAGTTTGTTGAAAATTGAAAAAAATATATATTAAAAACTTCATAATATATATAGTTTTATTTTAATTTTTTATTTCTATTGAAGTTAAATCACTTAAACATATATATATATATATATATATATATATATATATATATATATAAATATATATATATATATATATATATATATATATATATATATATATATATATATATATATATATATATATATATATATATATATATATATATATATATATATATATATAATATATATATATATATATATATATATATATATATATATATATATATATATATATATATTTATATATATATATATATATATAAAATATATATATATATATATATATATATATATTTAAATATATAATAATAAAATATATATATAAATATATATATATATATATATATATATATATATATATATATATATATATATATATATATATATATATATATATATATATATATTTTAAAATTTTTAATTATTATATTAAATCTTAAATAAAATAAAAATAGATTAGTTTACCTTTTAAAAAGGAATCTGCTCACGTGTTTTATGATAAAATGACTCATTTACCGACAAAAGACGGTTGGAAAAGGTATTTGCAGATATTATCTCAGAAAGACATTATTTTTATATAATGTAGTTTATTTTTCTCTATTTTTTGATATATATTTCATTTCATAATTCGTCGTAAAACAAAAGTTATGATTTGTTGAAAGGCTTGAAAATTGCCATTCCATTTATAAAAGTTATATCTTTTATTTCGATTTTCTCTGATGCAAACTAAAATATTTATGGACAACTAAAGTAATTTAATTACCATTTTATTGTCTTTTTATAAGCTTTATTAGGTTTATTTTATTAAATCAGTATCATTTTTATATTTATTATTTAATACTATATAAAGTAAAATCATTATTTATTTGTTAAATTATTTAATATCGTTTAGATTTGCTGTTTTAACTTTTTGAGCTCCTCACTATTATATTTTTGAAAGACCTATTAAAAGTTGTGACCAAAGCTTCCATTCTAAGTTTGATTCGTCGTAATTTTAAGAGTTAGTTAATAGATTTATGTTTTTTTTTTATATTCCTAGTTATCCAAATAATTTATTTATAGTTAAATGTGTTATGAAATAACATTTACGAATAACATTAGTTTCTTCCATAAATAACTTTAATATTTTCATTATTGTTATTTATTCCGGTTAGCATTTTTAGAGTACATGACTGTAGCCATCTTGGTTTATTTTGTTAAGAATAAAATTACTTTTAGGAATGCTTTAAGTTTATTATAAATAAATAAGCCACAGGATTTATTAAATTTGATATAATTTGATGTATTTATTTATTTTATTAATTTTAAATATTCTTAGGTAAAGTAATTACGTATAATATATTTTTTATAAGGTTAACAATATTTTTGTATTTATTTAGTCCTATCTAGTTATAATGGGAGATTAAAGAATATTTAGTTACCCTTTATTTTTGAGTAAGTACAGCTAATTTTGATATAAGTTAGTTTATCATTTTTATTTATATTGTATAAACTTAGTTTAGTTGTAGTTCATTATTATTTAAGACTCGAGCGTTGAAACTTCATTTCAGAATATCATAGGCACCGAAAATCTACTCAACAGGAAGAATAAGGAGTTGATCTCCCTAATCTGCCCTCTGCTAGCAACTGTAGTCTAACTACTTTAGAAAGGTCTAACTTTTCAGCTGGCGTCAATCTTGGTTGGTACCGAGTTGACAACCCAATCTTTGGTTGGTACCGAAGTTTGGTTCCCTCTGAGACGGTTGGTACCGTCGCTTAGCTTTAATTAGCTATTCCCTCCCGCTATACTTGGTTGGTACCGAGTTGACAACCCAATCTTTGGTTGGTACCGAAGGTTGGTTCCCTTTGAGACGGTTGGTACCGTCGCCTAGCTTTAATTAGCTATTCCCTCCCGTCATACTTGGTTGGTACCGAGTTGACAACCCAATCTTTGGTTGGTACCGAAGGTTGGTTCCCTTTGAGACGGTTGGTACCGTCGCCTAGCTTTAATTAGCTACTCCCACCCGGCATTTAGTTGGTACTATCTGCCAAACCCAATCTTTGGTTGGTACCGAAGGTTGGTTCCCTTTGAGACGGTTGGTACCGTCGCTTAGTCTAACGACTACTCCCACCTGTCCGGTTGGTACCAGACAGGATAGTAGTTACTGGTTGGTACCGGTACTGCTCCCTTTATCCCGGTAGTTGGTACTGCCCCAAGTTTGTAGTCAAACTTGCCCCTTTTATGTATCGTTTTTTTTATATTCCCATTTATGTAAATATTGAACCTATGAACGCTTACTCCGAAGTTGTATTACGCTACCATTTTTGTATTAAATATATTTATTATTAAAGTTGTCTCTTTTATCCTGCCACCTTTAGTCGTATCTTTAAAGTTCAAACTTTACAATATATATATATATATATATATATATATATATATATATATATATATATATATATATATATATATACTCTTTCTCTCTATATATATATATATATATATATATATATATATATATATATATATATATATATATATATATATATATATATATATATATATATAAGAAAATTAAAAAAAATCATGATTTCTTTATAAAAAAATCAGTTGATTTTTTTTCATTTGATTTTTTTCGTGCCATCCCTGCTTATGACAGACCATCGTGACCTTTGTTGTGGGTTGCTTTACCTTCCGTGCAACGCAGTCTGGATAAATTTTTTTGCCAGGACGACGACGTACAAACTGGAATTTATTTGATAGGATTTTAAAAGTGCTTTCATCGCTGAAACTTAATAGTAATAACACAAGTAAACGCAAAATACCTTCACAATCTCTTAAACAAGTCCTCACTTG
>JABUQX010123833.1:12500-24042 GCA_015478945.1 Trachelipus rathkii | reverse complement strand
TACATAGACATTAGCAAAATTCAAACCTAACATTACTCAACAAAAAACTTAACCAATGCTCACGTTCTAACACATATTCTTCATCTAAATATGAATATTTTACAAAAAACTCATCATTTCTCTAAGCGGGCTTTCATTATTTTTCATATTATAATATTTAAAATAACTTTATAACTTACTAATAAAAACATTTTTCATTAACCAAATTAAAATTTCAGGTAACTTACATAGTATAAACAAATTGTATTACTAAAACTTAACAATTTTGATTAAACATTATATTATTTATCAACAAATAATTTATGATTAAAAACCAATTTTCCCATCATCTCTCTCTCTGGAGGGAATCACTCCTAAAACCTGCCAATCTCTCTCTACCTCTTTTCTCTCTCTCTTTAAACAGTATCGTTTTACTTCTCATTCTTCTTTGTGAATCTCTTCTTCACCTAACCCCGTTTGATATTAATGGCCTTGAAAGAGCTGTTATCAAATCTTATTTGCCCCCATTTTTGATACATAATCCAAATCAATCATATAGGAGTCTTGAATATCCATAACCAAGTCCTCGGATTATGCGCACCTTACCATAAAGTATAAGTCATTCCCCCCCCTTTCTCTCTCTCTCTCTCTCTTCTCCTCTTTTTCTCTCTGCTCCCCTCCCTCTCTCTCTCTACTCTGATATTGCGTCCGTAGGCTGATTAGGAACGTTAGATTACATTTATGTCATCTGAAATATCTCAGAAAAAGAGAGAAGAGATTTATTAGATAAATGAGAAATGTTTATGACAATTATAATTTAAATATATAATATAATTATGTTATAATGTGATATAATATACTTATATGAATAATATATATAATAATATATATTAATATATATAATTATAGATATATATATATATATATATTGAAAGTTTTCTCTCAGAAACTTGTAAGTCCGTAGAAAACAAATTTGCTTCACCATAGCTACATACATAACCTCCTCGATCACATTCTGAGGACATTTACTTTAGTGGTAGCTCTGAATATAGTTCCTATTAATATCCTTTTAATATTCTAAATTTATATGTAGTTAATTGTCTTATATCATTTTAATTAAATGAAAAAGTATTTTTAAATTTTGAAATTTTTGTAAAGCGTATTTAAAGTTATTTGAATTTAACAGTCAAAGATATTAATCAGTAATATCGATAGGAATTTTATCTCAGTTGCAATTTAAAGTAACCCAAACTTTATTATTATTGGCTTTCGTTTCAAGAAGCAAGTTCGGGTTGGGGCGATTGAGTTTTTTGAAAGAAAAGGAAAGTTTTGGTCTTTTGGTTGAAATTGGTATTCCAACGAAATTAATTTGTATTCTCTTTCTCATAGCCTAATAGATTTATATAAAGACACACTAAGGTACATCATTCAATTTGTTTCTCATAGCTATTCATAATATAATATAATATATATTATATATATATATATATATATAATATATATGATATAAATGTAATATTTATTATGCAACGTATTTTGTGTATTTAGACACGATTAATATAGAGAAGAGAAAGAGAGAGAGGAGAAGAGAGAGAGAGAATATGAGGAGGAGATGGGCACTGACGAGAAGAGGAGAGAGAGAGAGAGAGAGAGAGACGACACAGAAATTTAAAATAATGTTAAGCCGCTTACATTGATTTACATTTAAACATTAAAAGATTTTAAAGCAATACGAATAATAAAATTTATTGTGAATCTTTAAAAGTCCAAATTGGACAGAAGAGGAGTTAAATTGGCAAACTAGGGAGAGATGTATTATTATTTATATCGCTTAGGAAGGGGGAGAGAGTAGGGGAATACGCTGCAGGAGAAAGCGGTCTGAAATTAGGGGACAAAAGAAACTATTTTTTCTTTCTCGTGAATTTGGTAAGCTAAAATGAAACATTTGTTCAAGTAGATGCTATTTTTCAACCCTTTCTTCTTCCGCTCTTCTATCTATTTTATCCGTATAATTCGTAACAGCCATCTTCATTTCTCAGCTCTCTCTCATCTCTCTCATCTCTCTCTCCTTCTCTCTCTCTTCCTCTCTCTCTCTCTCTCTCTCCTCTCCTTCTCTCTCTCTCTCTCTTCATCTCTCTCCTCTCTCTCTCTCTCATCTCACTCTGACTTATGAGATAATTTCAAAAACTTTATAACACGTCTTTAGAAGATCGAATACCACGTTTTTACCCCTAATGATTATTTGGAACAATATTGGATTTATTTAAAAGTGTGCACAGCAAAAGAGCTTTTTATGCGGCGAGATACCCCTAAATATTTCTTTTGATTAGAAAATAATTCTACATATCGAAAGAAAAACGTTTTCAAATTTTGAACATTTTATTTATTTATCCAATTTTTTTTTTTTTTTTTTTCATATTTTGTGTTAAATTTTTAGTTCTTGCAAAATACATTCAGCAGAACATCCTCTCCCATATAAATATATATTCTTCTTTTGCACTTCGACTCACTTAATAGTACGATTCATCAAAAATTATGCACCGTGCTAGAGAAGCACAAGTGGCTCGAACAACCCACGAGAACTGGCTCGAACAACCCATGAGAACTAAGCACCGCATTTTTTCTCACCGTACGGCACCTAGAGGTCATGCACCTGTACTGCACTGCACTGCACCATTTATTGTGTAATGAGCACCGGGCAGATAACCTCAGCTTGTTGTTTCTTCAACAGCACGGAACCGCATCAAAATGATCGTACCACAAGGGACATCGCACTGGAGCGTCAGCACACCTTTCCCTCTAGACTTGACAGACTTAACTCTGGTTAGAAGTTTCTGATAAATTAGATAAATTACTGATGTCAAATTTACTCTTGATTACAATTTCGTCCATGTTTTTCGGCCATTATTATTCAGCAATAAAATAAAGGAGTGACCGAAGAAGCGTTTCTTTACCAAGATTCGGTAGATATTTTTTGCTTTTTAATTCTCGGGGAATTTTTTACTTTCCAGTGAATTTTATTGGAACAGTAAAGTTCCCTGCATCAATTTTTTTTATTTATTTCCACTTTTGTTTTTGTTGTCGTTGTTTTACGTCTCCACTGGTGGATAAAGGCCAGATACCTACTCCATTCAACCAGAGTTGGAGAAATATCAAACTAGCACCAAAATAAAAGATATGTCCGCTGTACGGCGTTTGAAAATGGACAAGCCAAAGAAAGATGAGAAAATAGAAAATATTAGTGGTGCAGATATTTTATCAGTGGATTATATGTAAGATTGAGCAAAGGGGTTAGATCTAGGGTCACAGATCTGAAGTGAGAAATGATAAGGCTATATAAAAAGACGTGGCCAATGAGTCCACCTTAAATACGAAAGTGTGAAACTGGAGAGTTCCCAGGAAATGTGTCCGTCACTGGAGAGAGTTAGTGAAAGTGGAAGAGTTGATAAGAAAAAAGCGCTAGACTCTACCACTCCAAAGGAATCAATCGACACCCCTACAAGTACTAGACTTTACCCTCCAAAGGAGTGCTGTGTAAGTGAAACTACCTCAACCACCTCAGTTGTATGAAGCATACTCCATTGAAATCAATCGACACCCGTATAAGTAATAGACTCTACCCTCCGAAGGAATGATGTGTGAGTGAAACCAACTTAGTTGTATGAAACATTCTCGATTAAAGTCTATCGACAACCCTATAAGTATTAGACTCTACCCTCCGAAGGAATGCTGTGCTAGTGAAACCAACCCAGTTGAATGAAGCATACTCCATTGAAATCGATCGACACCCCTATAAGTCCTAGACTCTTCCCTCCGAAGGAGTGCTGTGTAAGTGAAACACCTCAGTTGTATGAAGCATACTCCACTGAAGTCAATCGACACCCCTATAAGTCTTAGGCTCTACCCTCCGAAGGAGTGCTTTGTAAGTGAAACCACCTCATTTGTATGTAGGATACCCCATTGAAGTCGATCGACACACACACACCCCTAAAAGTCCAAGACTTTTCCCTCCGAAAGAGTGCTGTGTAGGTGAAACCATCCCATTTCAAAGAAGCCTTACTCCATAAAAGGCGAGCAACACCCCAATGCAAAGCAAGCCACAGGGGTTGTGTGAAGAAATTTCGAATTAGATCTTAGCAGTACCCAGCCAACTTAAACTTGCTTAGTACAAGACGATTATAATCTTCCATCTAAGAATTCCAAGAAAAATAGACATAAAGGAATATTAAAGACGGACAAAGGTTCGAGTTGTTTGTTTTCGAAGAAGATGTTATAGTTGTGTGCAAGATTAAATAGAAAAGAAAGATGGTGGATTTTTTTTTTTTGAATAACAAACAACCATGTTTTCTTTGTGCCAATTAGAAATCCGACAATGATTCGACAAGTTCTTCCTTTAACCACATGATTTTATAATTGTAATGACGAATGACCTTTTAATTAAACATTTGAAATATTCATTGAGTTTATTCGTGGTCGAGATAAGATTTTACAATTAATAATACCGAACAAAAGGATAAGCGTTGAAAAAGTGAAAGGTTTTAGTCGATTTTAAACGCGTTATCAGAATGTAATACGCGGGACCTATTCATCAAGCATCTCTTCAATCCCTATCCCTAATGTTCACCTCCTCTACGAGAAGAGGTTATAACAGGATCTTTAACATTTGAACCTTATTAATAGCAAAATTATATTTTAAAAATAGAACATTCTCTGAATTTTCACTATTAAATTTATTGCGCTTTTCATCGTATGTTGTATTTGCGCAGATATACAAATATTCTCTCGGGATCCTGCTTGGAGAAAAAGCTGAATAATTCCGAGCAAATTGACACAATTTGAGGATATTTTCACTCATTTGTCTTCCAAATCAGAGTGATAGCCTCAACCTGTGCTCTTTTTCATTTAAAAAGTACCCACAAAGATATTTTTTACCAAAAATAAATTTTTTATACTAGGAGGGGTTTTTTTTCTTTTTTTTTGTTTCATCGTCACAGCATTGATGACAAAAAAGCATTAATCCAGAAAAATTAAAAATTTGACCGAACTACTCTGACTAATTATTTTGATGCCAAATTCATTTATCAATTACTCTTCTGATTCAAAATTAGTTAAGTCCTTTGTATAATTGGTGAAAGCGATTGGAATAATATTGGGTCAGATTACCATTTCATCAAAGGGAAAATGAAATGGGAAAAAACTGAATTATCTACCAAGGGATACCAGAGTGATTTCTACTCCATATATATTATATTAGGTTCTTAAATTGATTTTCGGTGTCAATTTTATACATTTTTGAATAATATTCTGGAAATTCCTTTTTGTTTGGTACATATTTATAACTGCATATTTACTATAATCTTAATAGGATATGGGCGGTTGATTCCAAGTAATTTTAGTAACTACAATCTCAAATAAAGTCCTATTATCATTCAGTCGGTTTAATTATTAGTTATATACTATATAAGTATAGTATATATAATATATAATAATAATTATATATAATTATTTTATATATAATATAAATATTAATATATATTTGTATATAATATTATATATATTCATATATAGAAATATATAATTTATATATATAATATTATATATATTATAGCTATATATATTTTATATATATATTATATATATTTTTTATATTAGTATATATATATAATACCGGTTGAGCATTTTATATATATCTTACAATTCGCTTAACGCCACCACCGAAGAGCAATCCTTTATTTTTTGTAATATTTCATTTTTTACGAAAATATATTTTTAATATACTTGATAGTTATTTTTATATTATATAAATATATATTATATATATTATATTATATTTTTAATAATATAATAAATATATAAGTATAAATAAGTATATTATGAAATATATTTAGATATATATAAATCTATGATAAATGTACTAGATTTATTAATGGATAAATTAATCTTAACATTGTAATATATAGTTAAAGTATATAATATGGGGAAAACACTTCTCCGAACAGTTACTAATATTATATAAGGTTGTAACGAGATTTTAGTGACCCTGAATGGGACTTCTTATGTATGTATGTTACATTTTTAACTGTATTGTACAGTGTGAGAATTACTTTTTATGTTAATGTGTAATGCAGTTATCTAATTACTATGCTTCTAAAGGTATTAATGTCTAGCGTTTATGTCTGTTGATTATAACTATTATATTTTATATGATTCAGGTCGAGGTTAGGTTAGCTTTACATAATGATTAGACAAGTACTTTATTAGGTGTTTAACCTCTAGCTTTCGTTTGTAGTGTGTGTGTTGATTAGTATTTCGTGTGGTGATGGTGTGTGTGATCGTGTTATATGTGTTGTTATATATATATTTATATAGTATATACTGTGTGGTGTAGTTAGTGATAGTTATATTAGTTATGTTAGTTGATGATTTGATGATGTTATATATTGTGATGTTATTTGTTTGTAAGGAGTTTTATATAATATTATATCGTTCATTTTATTATTTACCAGAATGCTGGATTAGATTAATATTAATAATTAGTGCTGTGTGTGTGTGTAGATGTGTGTGTGTGTGGTGTGTGGTGTGTGTTATATATTATATATATGATTATTATTAAATATATATTAATATATATATGTGACCAGTGAGTGATGTTGTATGTGTTGGTCATGTGTTTAGTGATGTGTGTGGTTATGTGTGTTGTGTGTGTGATATATTATATCATTTGGCTTTGACGACCCACCTGGAGTTGATTCACACCCAATTTCAAAGGGGGTGCCTCGCTCGTGAGAGGGAAAAAGATAGGTAGACGGAGGCTTAAAAATTTGCGATGGTGCATGGAATGAATTAGGTGCGGGATGGCGGCTGATTTGTGAAACTCACAAGTTGCAAGAGAGTCATAAAGGCAATGGATTTCGGATACGAAACAAAAGGGGTCTCGCTCGTGTGTGTGTGTGTGTGGAGTGTGTGTTGTGTGTGTGTGTCTGGTGTGTGTGTGTGTGGTGTCGCCCCAAATATTGTGTGTTTGTGTGTGATGTTGCTATAAACGAGTCACGTTCTAACGTAAAAGATACGGAAATGTATTTCATTTTATGATTCAGACATTAAACTTAATAATAAAAGCATTAATAGGAGCTTTTATGTGATTTAAAGGGTGGACCTTCGATAAACACACACATAAACATACTCTTCACACACACACACATATATATATATATATATGTGAAGATAAGAAAGAGCAGCAGCAGTATATATATAAGTGGTGTGAGCATAAGATATATATATATGCAGGTAGAGTATATATATGGGTATATATATATATATTTCATATATATATATATATATATATATATATATATATATATATATATAGATATTATATATATATATATTGTTTGTTATTGTTGTTATATATTTATTTATATATTTTAAGCATATATATATATATATATATATATATTATTACATATATATGTAAATATTTATATATAAGTTAGGTGGGTAGATATTTAAATAAATACATTATTCGACGGATATTATTATGCATCCATATCTTGTATCTACATATATATATATATATATATATATATATATATATATTGTGCGTATTTCTGGTACACACCTGTTCAGAACTGTACCCATTGTCTTTAAGGAGGTTATGTGCATTTATGTAAATTAAATTTTCCTATATGGTATAAGAACATGCAAGTGACTGCTATTATTTTTTTATTATTCAAAATTAAAGTAACCAATCCGGATGTAGTTCCTTAAACCGGCAGAGTTTCTTGGCAAAAGCCTGGAAAGGGAACTGTCAGTCTAAACACCACATTTGACAGAGATTGCAGGGCACTGACTCTGCTTTCGAAAATTATATTTTAAATATAATATAAAACATATTATGATTTTCATATTAAGAGTGAGCTTAATAATAATCTAAGTTGTAAAGAATTTGACTTCTTTGGTCATACCTTTCTGTGTACACTCGCCTACAAATAATCATAATATAGTAAATATTATATAATAAAAACCCCAATTATAGAGATCTACTGTAATAAGTTTCTTAATGAAGAAATAATAACAGATCCGGATATCCATTAATCATTGAACCTATTAAAAAAGAAATTATCTTTTTTGATGGTGACCTGATAAAGAATAAAAAGAAGAGGCTTTCTTTACATCATCCCTTTAATATCAGTATGAGGCTGGGTGATTAAATTAATTGTGTCATAACAATTAGGGAGATCATCTCGGTTAATATATATATATATATATATATAGGTTATTATTATTATTATTATTATATTATATTATATATTGTTATTATTATTATTATTATTATTATTATTATTATTATTATATATTATTATATATTATATTATTATTATTATTATATATATATATTATTATTATTATTATTATTACATATATTATATTATTATATTATATTATTATTATTACTGATATATTACATATATCATATTATTATATTATTATATTATATATTTAATATGCATACATACATATACATGCATATATTACGTATATATATATACGAGTATTATTATATATATATTATTATGCACATATGCATATATTATATTACATTGGGTTAATATATATTATTATATATATATATATTATATATATATATATATATATATATATATATATATATATATATATATATATATATATATATATATATATAATTTTGAAGCAGATTTTTCAATAAAAAATGAACAAATAAATATCTGTGGCGATGTTGAAAAATTAAAATTGCTTGTAAAAGGATTCTGACAACGTATTGAAATTTTAAAATCTATAGGAATATTTTGATTTTTAATCGTGACGGAAACATTGCAGCCATCTGTCAAAGCAAAACAAATACTATAACACAGACAAGAGTTTGGAAGAATACAAGTCTCTTAATAATTCGAATTCACGTCCATCCGCTCTAAGAAGGATTTTAATGGTTAATGCCTTAACTTCCCCTCCCCCCACTATCCCCACCCTAAAAAGACGTAGAACAAGTTTTGGTGAAACAGTTTGGAGAAGATTGGGTGAAAAAAAGCTGAGCTTGCATGGTATGAAGATATTAATATCATCGATGCTCTAATACCAAAGGATAATAATGTCAAAGAGAACGGTAATCATGAAGAGTAGTGAGAATGATGCGGGTCAGATTTTGCTGATTGTGTAATATTTTTTTATTTATTTTTCTCTTTAAATTGTCTATTGAAATAAAGTGAATTTTTGTAAATACACCTTTTTCGTAAACATACCAGATTTTTGTAATAATAACTCATTTTTGTAGTAAAATCCTTAAAACAATTAACTTTTTTTTTAAAAAAAAAAATACAAGATTTAATTTCCATTCAAAGCCGGACATTTCCACATGGGTTTCAATCAAATTCGAACAAAGTCAATATTTCTTATTAATGAAATTATATTACGCAGAAATTTTGGTCTTTCAACACCCTATTATAAAACTTTTCATATTCCATGACACAAGACTATTTTGCTACTAACATAGGTCTCATTGTGTTAACACTTACCCTAGATTTCTCCTTTGAATACATTATAATATTCATAACAGAAAATATCCTCTCAACAGGTGCTGTGCTGTACTTCCTTCAAAACAAAGAAAATATTTTACAGTATTACAAGTCTTGAAAGTATATAATGTTTTTCTCACATTTCAGAAAAATTCTGTACTAGGGTTCTGCACCGCACCGCACCGCACCGCACCGCACCGCACATCTGTTTCAATGCTCACCACGCTCCGCAACGCATCGCACTCTGTGCATCGACCAACCCTAATCTTACCCATCAGATTCAGGAATATTTTCTTTATTCTTCACATTTATATACTTTACAGAGTTCACTGAACGAATTCACAAGTTTCTTATGTTTCTGTTGTTTCCGTGCTTGTGACGTGTTAATCTTTCAGACTGTCCTATATTTCTTTCCTTTCTGATGTCTTCCTTATTAGAAACACTTAAACTTCTCAGTAAATATTTCCTATATTGCACTATCACTTATTGGCATATTATAAGCTGATTTCCTGCATATAATCAACTACCTGAAAAACCTTCGCCTCATTAGTTTCTTTAAAATGAATATACTAAAATTTAATCTGCTTTTTGCATCAGCATTTACAAACACTTAAAAAGGAGAAAATTGAAATTTTTATAACAACGAGGCGGCCGTGGAATGTGAAAGCGGTGCCGTCCCTTTCAAAACGGTAGGTATGATAAGCCGATATATATATATATATATAAATATATATATATATATATATATATATATATTATATATATATATATATATATATATATAAATATATATATATATATATATATATATATATATATATATATATATATATATATATATATATATATATATATATATAGTTGGTTTAATCTTTTAAACACACATGTCATTTCATTTTCCACCCACATAAACAGCATTTCCTCTAGAGCCGCACATAAACTAAACGCGAAGAAAGCGCTAACTGGAACAAGTTTAGGCCAACACAAAGAGACCCCTTTCAATAGTTTACAGACAATATCGACTCCGTCCCATATAAAACTATGCATCGCCCGCCTGGGCTCCCACAATATCAAAGTTCAACATCCATAAACTAGAGATTGTTTAAACCAAAGTTTTTAGAATAATAACAGGCTGTTTCCCATCCACTCCCATCTATCACTTGCAAAGAGAAACAAAACTTCTTCCCATTGCGGCCCATCTCGATATGATAAGTTGTCAATTTTAATACAAAACACTCTCAATAAATAACCTCTACACCAAATATTACAGCAATCCTTGCACTAGGAAATAAAAAAAAAAATCACTCCAGCCATATATTATTTTAATATTCGCAACATGCTTCCACCCCGTACCCCTAAACACGTCCATTAGCAAACACACCCATACTTAGTTAGATCATCAAGCACGTCTACTAGAAATACCTAATACAGAACATTCCTTGAACTACCAAACCAGTAAGGCTGTCCCGTCTTTGCTCTGGGTGCCATCCTTCCTTTAGGAATATAAACATAGATTTCATAATGCTCCCTCACCCTACTGTCAAAGATATCACTCCCAAACAAATGACGACACAGGATGGACACCTTTTGCTAAATTGCTCGAACTTAACGAACATCAGGCGCAACTTTGACACACTTGCTCTAACGGATCTATGGGTCCGGAATTCCGTGGTGGCACAATACCTCGGGATCGCCGCTTCTCATAGGAGGGGAGTGGGGGCTACAAAAGTAAGTATATATATATATATATATATATATATATATATATATATATATATATATATATATATATATATATATATATATATATATATATATATATATATATATATATATATATATATATATATATATATATATATATATATATATATATTAGAGAGAGAATGAGAAATAGAGATTTGAATTTGATAACTTTCCAATTTAAAAAAAAAAAGCGAGACGAAGATGACCAGCTGAAAGAAAAGCACTATTTCACATTCAATGAATATATATTTCAAGATTATATATCG
>JABUQX010123833.1:5000-7500 GCA_015478945.1 Trachelipus rathkii | reverse complement strand
TCCATCTGAGAGCAATGCTTTTGAAGAGAGTGATTGGAATAATCGTTCTGATGTTTTGAAACCAGTGAGTAGGAGCTCAGATTGATTGTGTTGGGTGACCTAAGTGGTTGGATAGGTGATCAAAAATGGGATGGTATAACAAGTGGTTTTGGGGTGTTGGGAGAAAATGAGAATGGTAGGAAGGTGATTGATTTCTGTGAGGAGAGAGGTATGTGTATAAGTAATACTTTAAACACAAGAGTATTCATGAGTATACTATTGGTGAAAGTAGAGATGGTATCGAAGTGAAAAGTATGATTGATTTTGTGTTGGTAAAAAGAGATGTTAAAGTATGGTGCTGGATAACAAAGAGGGAGTTAGAATGATTATTTGATCAATATGTTGTTTTAAAGTGAATTCAGTTGAAGTGGCAAATGATTTTATATGGGAGGTGATGTAAGGATGGAAGTGAGTAGAATTAAGAGTGAGAAGTTAAGTGAACAAGGTAATAAAAATAAGAATTTAAGAGTGCTTGCAAATTTAATCAGTTGAATGTGTACAAGTTGAAACTGAAGAAATCTAGCCAAAATGAAGGAGCTGGGTTTTAGTAGAGTGCAAAAGAAAGGTAATGATCTAAAGTAGGAGGGAAATGTTAATAAGGAGTGGTGGAATGAAGAGGTGATGCAAGTGACAAAGTAAAAGAAAAGGTTATGAATGTCTCCAAAACCAAATTTAGCAGAAGTTTCCAAAAGAAAGATGCTTGGAATTATATAAGGAGGGAAAAGGAATACTAAAGGATGCATACATAGAGGAAAAAGAGGTGTTGAACAGTTTGAAGTATAATAAACAAATTTACAGTGAATAGGTGCCTTCCGGAAAGAAGTGAAAGGTTACAGAATGAGAATAAGGAGAATCTGCTTAGAAATAAATAGGGATTGTGCTTTCGTAACTGATGAAACGGATGTGAGGGGAGTGTGGAGGTAACACTTCGAAAATCTGCATAACATTGGCAGCAGTTGTGAAGAGGTGATAGTGAATGTGGGTTTGGTGTAAGAAGGAACAGGTATTTTGGGGATGAGGTCATTGCAAGGAGGAGGTGATGGGCAGATGAGAAAGCTGGAAGAATGGCAAAAAACCCAGGTATGATTGAAAATTATCAGAAATGACTAAGAACTGGAGGCGATGGCACTTATCGGATTTGAAGCCAGTGGGACAAAGCTGTTTTATGGAGGGTATGGTCTGAGGGATTGAAAGAGAGCAGTAATAGCACCCATATATGGTGTGGATAAGGGTAGCTGTGGGAAACTATATGGGACTTAGCTTATTTGAGTGTTGTAGGAAGATATATGCTGGTATTTTAATGAAAGAGCCTTGTTAAATGAAGAACCTGATCAAAGGAATACCAAGGTGCGTTTTGAAGTGGTAAAGGATGTGTGATATCATTACATTGAAACAAATGATTGAGAGAATTAGGAGAAGAAGAAATAAATTGTATTATTAAGCCTTAAGTGATTTAAACAGGTATAAGATTTATTTAATATGGAAGCTCCCATGGCAAGTGTTAGTGATATATGGTGTTGGTGGTTAGCTTCTGGAATGGAATCAAAAGTATGCATGACGATGTGTGAAGCGTGTGTAAGAATAAATGAAGTCGAAAGTGATTATTGGTTTAATAATAGCGGAGTGAGCATGTTGTCTCCTTGGTTGTCAATCTGTATGTTATATGTTACGCAAAGAACATAAAGTGGCGCGCGCGGCAGTTGTAGAACGATGGAGAAAGGAAGAGAGGGAGGTGCCCTACCTGGTTAAAAGATCAAACTCAAGAGCGGCGCCAGGAATCGGAAGAGGCTGAGAGGATTGGCAGAGAGATTTGGTATGTAAAAGAGGGCTCGAAAGTAAATGTAGATAAGAAACAAAGCCATGGCTGTTGGTGAGAATAGTCCCCTGTATGCAAAGCCATGTTGATGGTAGAAGCCGGAACAAGTGTCTGAGTTTAAATTATTAACTTAGGATATATGTTGGAAGAAAAGGCAACGGACGATGCAGAGTGTAGTAGGAAAGTTATGAATGGCAAGAAGGTGGCTGGTGCAATTAAATCGCTGGTGGATGTAAAGAGACTAAGTGTGTTAGGGTCTCACATGAGACATGTGAAGCTACTTCATTGCATAGTAGTGAGATCTGTCTGAACAGTATGATCAAGATTCACGTGTCTGATGGCAACTTAGTAAGCTAGTGAGAAGGAACGACAAAATGAGAATAAACGTAATAGAGAGTTCTGTAGTGTGAAGAAAGTGGTAAATGATAGAAAATATGAAAGCACTTTGAGATGGTCTGGTCATGTGGAAAGGATGAATGATAGTCGGTTGTTGCTGATTGTATAGTGGTAGTGAGTTTCTGAGAATCAAACCATCGGAGACCGAAGAAAAGCGATTGAGTCTTAAAGGAATATCAGTTATAGAATGAGAGTCGGGCAGAGAAGTGAGACGAAAGTTGTAATAATGTAGGAGTTGAGTGGCTGGGT
>JABUQX010123833.1:0-2500 GCA_015478945.1 Trachelipus rathkii | reverse complement strand
TATATATATATATATATATATATATATATAGATATTTATATATATATATGGCAAGCACTTAGCAGATACATGTTAATAGTGTAAATTAGTACATGTAATGTATACTGCAGAAGTTTAAAAAAATAAACATTTTTAGGGGAAGTTTAAATTAATTAAATTTTTTTTTTGATTATGTAACGGTAGTTTTTTAGCGCGTCTGCTGATATATGGGAAGAACATGCGCTAAGTGGTCAGTGAGTGCATTTATAGTTACTCTTCCACACTTGACATCGCCCCTTCCCCCAAATTGCTCCCAGCCATCCGTCTCACCTTACCCCTGAATATTCTCTTTTCAATGTTTTTAATTCACATATTCATACACTAATGCGAACAATGCTGAATACATCACACACACACACACACACACTACACACACACCTGTACAAACTCTACACTTACTATATAGATATTCTTATTATATAATAATATATATATATATATGGTAGGGTATATATATATTATAAGGTTATATATATATATATATATATATATATATATATATATATGTAAATAGTAACGTCAAATCTTAACTTAACCTAACTTAACCCACCCTCATTTTACCCTTACAACGATTCTCTTTATGAATTATGAGCTACCTATATGAAAGTTTTTTATCCGACCCCTTCCGTATCCGCAGCAGTAATCTTTATCTATATATATATATATATATATGGTATATATATATATATATATATATATATGTATATATATATAAGAGTATATATATATATATATTATATATATATATATAGAGATGCAGTATATGGTGAGAGAGTGATATAGATATATATATATATATATATGGCGCATATATATATATATATAGAGATATGAGCAGCATATATATATATATATATATATATATATATATATATATATATATATGTATATATATATATATATATATATATATATATATATAAGTATATATATATATATATATATATATATATATATATATATATATATATACATATATATATATATATATATATATATATATATATATATATTTATATTTATATATATATGATGTTAATCATAAATCAAGAAATTTTATCGAAGAAAATTACTATCAAAAGTTTGAATTATTTAAGTTAGACGCTTTCCCTTTCAGTTTCTAAACACCCGGTTGGAATAGGTCGATTTTGGTCAGGTTTTGAAGAATGTTATTTTCAAAAACCCCATCACTTGGTCTGTATTATAGAAATGAACCATCAATCTCTCCCCCAGAAATAGTACAATGATATATATATTATATATACACATGGCTATTGGTTGTTATTGTTGTTGAGCGTTGAAGAAGTTAGTTGAAAGGTAGTTACATATTGGTTATTATTATTATATATACATATTTATTATTATTATTACATATATTATTATATATATGATATTGGTTATTATATAGCATATAATACATATATGAGAGATATGATATCGGATTACCATTTTTTCCCATGACATTCAAATAACAGTACAAACCCCACTGGAGTCTGAATTGACACTGAACAACTCGAGACGATTATTGAGAGGTTCAAGCTTTCGTACCCGTGGCGGGTTACTTCCTCAGAAACTGAATGAATATCGTGAGAAGATGCTATCAATTCAACTCCGATTTCTGGCAACCTGTCAAAAAGTAGTTGAAGAAAGGAAAAATTTTAATTATATTAGCTTTAAGTAGTTTTTGAGTTTTTTTAGACTTTTTTAAATGGAAGTTTGTGATGTCGTCTATATAGGGATTGCATAATAAAAAACTCTCACAATTACAATACCCAAATCTGCAATCCCTAATATATAGACGACATCACAAACTCATTTAGAAAAGTTAAAAAAAGACTCAAAAACTACTTAAAGCTAATATAATTAAAAATTTTCCTTTCTTCAACTACTTTTTGACAGGTTGCCAGAAACCGGAGTTGAATTGATAGCATCTTCTCACGATATTCATTCAGTTTCTGAGGAAGTAACCCGCCACGGGTACGAAAGCTCAAACCGAAATAAGTTTAACATCAAGCTTTTTAATTAATAAACTCATAATTTATGTGAGAAGTGTTAATTAATATTCAAGTGCATAAAACTCAACAAAGTTTTGCTTTTTCATTTATTTAGTGTCGCCTCCAGGGGAAAAATATTATCATAATCAGCCTGGTCAGAGATTCTTTGAACACTATATATATATATATATGATGGTGTTGGCGGCGTAAGATGGCAGAGGAGAGAGGATGTATATGAAAATATACATACTTATATATATGGTATGTTATATATATATATATATATATATATATATATATATATATAATATAAAAAAATATTATATATATATATATATATATATATATATATATATATATATATATATATATATATATATATATATATATATATATATATATATATATATATATATATATATATATATTATATATATATATATATATATATATATATATATATATTA
>JABUQX010123832.1:27500-42935 GCA_015478945.1 Trachelipus rathkii | reverse complement strand
CTTTCATTTATTTTTGTTTATATGCTTTAAACAATTTGTTTTTACTAAAATTTTTAGGCTTTTCATAATTATAACTTAAGAAATTTGTGTTTTTACATACCCCTAAACCTGTAAAGTAAATCAAAACCACCCACCCTCCTACCCCCCTTACCCCAATCCTGGATATTTGTACATTAACATAATAGTAATCATTACAGTAAAAATTTATCATAACCTGTCATGATCATATTCTACTAATCAATGAAATATATTCTTGCGTAAACATATAAAGACAAAACATAGCCTCCCCTGAACTACAAATTAATGTACAACCAACAAAAACCTCAACACCCATCTTAAACGTAAATAACATCATACATAACAAAGTTTCAACTTAACTGTATAAGTAACTAACAATGGCATACAAATTACGTAACCTACTCCACTTTTCCAAATCCTCCCTTACTAGAAATATTACATATAAACAATTTCAATTTCCAAGTATACTTATGAAATATAACAAAATATTTATTCCACAATCTTGTTTGTAAAAATTATCACAGCAGCAAAAAATCCTTAATTTGAACCTTTTATATTTGCCAGCCGACATATTTCCCTTCTTCACCTCACTCTCAATACTTACTCAATCGCTTAATCACCTCTACGCATCAATACTCCTGATTCATCTCTCATGCCAACTCTAAATGTCATTCACACCACACTAAATACTCCCTTAACTCTACCTCCTTTCTCTTATCGATCTCGTATCCCTTTATCTAAACATCTAACATTAATCAATATGTATTCACACTTAACAATACTGTTAAAGTAACTAATCTAAACTGCATATACAAATACGTAACCTAACTCACACTTTTTTCCAAACATATCACTGATATATTTACATTAACAAATGTTAAATAAACATTAACAAAAAATTATTAATCAGCTTAATTAAATGTCTAAAGGATACTAATAAACCATACAGATATAATAATATACGTATAACATAATTACAATATAATATGCTAACATATTAATATACAAGTCTGAGAAACATATATTACTAATTTATAATGTTTACAACAACAAAAAACCTAACATATCCTTTATGAGTCCATAAACATCTAACATTAACAAAAGGTAAACCATATCTATTAACAACTGTAAAAAGTAACCTACACACTTGCCATTACATATCTACCGTAACTTATCAACTTACTCGTTCTTCAAACATATCTCAACATATCATTATAATTATTTTTGCACGAGCCATACAAGCTAACAATTTAATGAAAAAATTCATCTTCATCATACTCACAGTATCATACTGACCAACGGATACCTACGCTAGCAGCGCAACAGATAAGATTTCAGACATCTCGTTACAGTATATAATCTCTCACTAGTAAAAGAAAAAATATCACCATAATATACAATGCCAAAAACCTAAACATACCTCCCTATCCGATAGCAACCTAAACTTGCTAGATCTATTACCACGAACGAGTAAACAAACTTAACAACAGTAAAAGATAGAGACTTGATCACATTTTAGCAACAATTTCAACTAAACGTTAATAACCATACATCATCACGTTTTTAAACATATATCTCAAACATATTTCATTATGTATGATTTCGTCGTATCCTAAACACAAAAGTAATAATTTCATTACCGTACCTAATTTATTCATTTACTTGTATCAGACGAACGTATATGCTACCGTCAGACAAAGTTTTTCGCGCTATAACTAAGCTCATAATATTTTAGGGATTAATTATTGAAATCTCAAGAATATAAGATTAATTTTCTTAATAAATTCATATCGTCAACAGATGAATAAAATAAATATTCCCATAAACAAACATTTAGACTTAACAGCATGATAATAAGTAAAGTAACTAATACAACTGCTATAAACTAGAATTAACGAACATAGAGATATGATAGCTGATGAGGATATAATTAAATAATTCTCATTTTAAACAAATCAGTATTAAAGCTCCGATGTTGTTGTTTATAATTATTTATTTAAAATATTCAATATTCTTATAAAACCTTTTTGTATTAATAAACAAAACTAATAAACTAATAACAACGTGAGTTCCTCTATCCAAAAATAGTAGTTTGACTAAAATATCAAAGGTTTACTAAAATGTATTTTATTTTTAAATAAATATTTTAGTTACATTTTTAAAGGAAAACTTATTATATAGATTTATGAATTTAATTTTTTTTAAAACTTATTTCTGTTTTAAATAAAACTGTTTAATTAATTTAAATTATAATTATTTCTTTATAAAAATTAGTTTTAAATAAAAACATATATAATATATATATAAATATTTATTTCTTATAATATAACTTTTTGTTACTTAAAAAATTTACACTCTTCATATTTATAACGTAAAAAAAATTTGTTATGTATTATTATTATTTAATTAGTACACCTATATAAAACGATTAAAAAGAAAAAATCATAATATTTAATATGGATATCTCAGATAATAATATATTATTACTATATATATTACTAATCACACTACCTTCTACCCCCCTATATATTCCCGTTCTTCAATTAACCACTGATAATCTATAATTTGAGGTATTTGATTCTAATTATTGAATCTGATGAATTTATCCAGTCATATTTTCGTAGTATCCTTATGGATAAATAACGTACGCTATAAAAAATATGTTCTAATCCACCCTCGAAATATTATGTTGACATAACAAAGTTTTCAACATTTATCAATTAAAGGCTAAATATCTATATACGTAACATAATACTGAATTATAATGTAATGTGAAGTAATGTATAATATGTATAATTCATTTACAAATCTATTATCATTACCTTATTAGAATTGTATTTGATATGGGCCTCAGCTACCTATGAAAGGGTGAGGCCTTATACCCCTCTTTTCGGTATATATATTATATTATATAATTATAATAGATATATATTATTATATATCATAATAATAGGGTATCTAAAATGCCCGCTATACACCCGCTTCGGGTGATATCCCCTTCTAGGATTCGATCTCTTTTCAAGGGGCTATCATTACCCTTTGGGTTTTCTCTCAGGATTAAGGTGATGTGACTGCTTTTATGATAATCTCTTGATAGTAAAAATGAAAAACCGTATTTATTCATGTAAGTTAGGGTTATACGTATATGTTAATATAAACTAATGGACCAAGTAGAATAAATTTAACATTGATTTTGATTAGTGAAGAAAATGGAGTAATTTAACTGTGTTATAACTGACGGTTTATGATATATGTGATAGAAATTCGAGCTCAGAGATCACTATATAGGATATACAGTTTCACTTAATGATTGGCTCGTATTATGTTAGTTTCGCGAAAAACTTTATGCTAACTGTCCTACGTGATTTAAATATAGCCTAATTCATAGTTAAAATATATTAGATGTATAATTATCATTATAACTCATAAAATAATATGGAGTGTAACTAACTTTTGTGTATGAAGTTTATAGTCTAATATTTCAATAGATATTATAATCAATAAAGATGTCATGGTGACTTCTATCACTACGGCTTAGGGTCACTCTTATGTTAAAGGGTATATTTTTGTAAGATAATTACTAGTTATATTTACATACTAAGTAATAGATATTAATAGCATGTGTAAGGATAGAAATAAGTAGTAGGATAACATATCTCGAAATATTGTTAATATATTATATTAGGTCACTGTTAGTCATTGCTTACCTTTATTGAATTTATAAGTATATAGGGAATTTTTCAGGATGTTAGTGGGATTATTCATTAACGCAAGATATGATAACTGAGTCATCTTTTATGTAATTATATTCTTTGTCAGGTTATGATTTGTTAGCTTTATCGGATGCTAAAACTTTGGTGCATAAGCATATATTCGTAGTCTGTATATAAAGAACTTATTTATGTTAGTTATACAAAAATGTACTCGAAATATGACTTGAATCCAATAGTTCAATATGAATCATAAAGTAGCGTGTTGTGGTGTAGATATAAAGTATACTGCATGGTAATGGAATCATTTGATTTTACTGATATTACTATCCTGATTTACCTGCTTTAAAATCAAGATTAAACTATTTGCGCGGTATGATATTTTTATTCAAAGAAAACGTTATTTTTATGTTAATAAGAAAAGTATCATCAAAATATATAATGTTATTAATATGTTAATAGTTATTGTAAAAAACTTATAGTATATATGTTTCCTTATTCATTGGGAAATTATTAGATATATTTAGACGATTTATATTGAGAATTTTTGTTAAATATTGACGAAGTTGATGTGAAAAATTTGTTTACGTAGCATTAATATTACGTTGTGTCGGTATGATGAATGCTTAAATTTTTGTTTTAAAAACTACGATGTTAGTGTAAAATTAACATTTGATATGTTAGAGATATGCTTTTGAAAAAAGTGTGAATAGGTTTGGTTTTTGTATGCTATGTGTAAGGTACTTGACTGTACTTGAATGCTGAAGTTTGTTTATGTTATTTAGAAGTATTATTTATATTTACTATCCAAAGAATTTTGCGTGTACAGGTATATTCTTAGATCAGGCTATGTTATGGTTAGCTTTATTAATGTAAAAACGTTGTTTATCCGAAATGATATATTCGATGTTTAGTATATAAAAGAACTTATTTTGTGTTTATACAAAGAACTAAATGATACTCGAAAATGCAACATGAATCAATAGTTAATAAGATCAAATGTTCATGCGATATATAAAAAGGGAAAATGGGTAGGGAGGGAATGATATAGATGGTTATGTATCCAATATTAAATTATACCCCTATTTAACTCCTACTTAAAATTTAAGAAGTATACTAAAAATAATCATAAATACAATGACAATATTCAATATTTATTCAAAGACCTTATTTTTATGTTATGTTTTGAATAAAATAACATTTGAAATATAATGTATATAACAGTTATTCGTTGGTCTGTAATGTAAATTAAATCAGGTATATGACAAATTTTTTTGTAAATATTACTGTTCAAGTATAAATAATATAACGTAATATATTAGTTTTAGAGTAAGAATGTATTGGATGAAAAGTAATAGTAAATAGGTTACGTTTGTTAATGCATTGTTAGCTAATTTAAACTGATTATGTTAAAGTGTGGAACTTTGTTATGTATCATAGTATTATGTCTGAAGCGTATAGTTTGTTAGTTGTCTGATGATTAACTAATTATATTTCTATAAGTTCAATATAGATTGCATATATATGTTAGATATTATTAATGTGAAACACTATATGTTTAAGCATATATATATATATATCTGTTAAATTTATAATAAGAATACTCATATTCTTAGAAAATTGTCATAAAATTCTTTTAACCGAAATATATAGTATACTTCGACATGAGGAATTACGTAAATCAATAGTTTTAATGTAAAATAAACATTATGTTAGAGATATGGATGAAAAAAGAAAATTATTAATATGGATTACGTTTTGAAATTATTAATGTGGTCATAGGTTACTTTATAACTGTTGTAAAGTTAATGTATCTTTGTTATATGTTTAGTAAGTTAAAATACTAATGATGACTCATATAAAATATCAACATACTATCCCGTAAGGTGATGATGTGTTAGCGTTCTTAGTTCTTATTGTACATCTTATTCTTAGTTCTCGGTAATCGCCTAAATGGGATTTTTTAATTATAAGTAGGAAAACATGTTTCACTGGTCCTATTCGTAATAGTTTAGTTATATAAATATAGAACTATAGTTTATATTGGAATGTTATGGAATTAAATTTATTATTTATTTAATTATAGTTAGTATAGTATTGAGATAAAAACTTATAAGTTATGTTTATAATAGCTACAATTTATGATAAGGAGATATACGTGTTAAGGTATATTATTTAATGATATAAGATAAATGATAAAAAATTAATTTTATGCTTAAATAAATTACTGTTAATGTAAAAAAAAACTTTGTTACGTAAGCATATATTCGTGTGAAAACTTTAATAATTAGACAAATGATAATAATTTAAAATTATATTTGTTATAAACAAAATATAATTATATTAATAGATATTATAAATTTAAGTGCATAAGATTTTTGTGTTATAAGATTTGTGTTATTATACTAAATATATAATATAATACTTTCATAAATGATACTCAGAACAACGTAATAGTTAGCTCAATATTATTTAATAATGAAAACAAAAACATTGTTAGTTTAGCATATATTCCGCGCTGGGCGTTAGGTCATAAATATTAAGATTAAGAACTATTTTTGTGCTATGTATCCGCGAAATGATTCTCGAAATGCGACTTAAATCAATAATGGTGGTCAAAATTAAACATTAATGTAGAGATATAGCTGCCTTTGAAAAGTTATGGTAATGAGTAGTTACCACCACTGTATCTCTCAGCAATGGCCAATTGTTCGAACAAACGCATGACCATATATATCTTTACAAGATGAAGGATTGAAATGGAAATCAATTCTATGTCTAATTGTTGCGTAACAGTAATAAAGAATTATAAATGTTTCTATTCTATATGTAGTAAGTTGGTTTATGTACTCATAGGCCACAGTTAATAGTCACACGTATAAATATAACAATAGACCTGACAGTTCCCTTTTGCTTAGTTCGAGTCTAATGACCCTATGTTACCCGCTTTGAAAAATTTAGAGATTGTGAAAACTCTAATTAGCAGATTACTAGCTCAAGTAATATTAACAATTTATGAATACAAGCCTAAGCTCGTATAAATAATTAGCCAAATGTTATGGGAGCATAGGGTAAGTTTTTGAGGAGGGGTAATGTTAGGTATGTTCGAGAATTTTGCTAATGTCTACGTATTCACCGGTTACAATAATTCATGTTATATCTCCTCGCGTATGGTGTGAAGGCGTACTTTTTGTAACTGATTAAGTTGCATTCTAGTAGTCCATAGTTATGATACTGGTGTTCTTTGATAGATGGTCGACTGTAGTTGTTAAAGCTTGGTTAGGATAATACGCATTAGCTTTTGCTTGATATGTTGGAAAAAGTGGGGATAGATTACATGGAGTTTTGTATGTCCTGTTAGCTACTTTACCTTTGAATAAGTAGTTTCACTTAAAAATAATAATAATTAATCTCTAAATAAAAAATAAAATATAAATAAGGCGAATTTTGTGCACTAGTTAGCAGGATTATTTAGGAGACACCCCTGTGAGGTATGTAAGTTTATGTTCGAATATATTTGACTATATATTTCAATGATTCAGGTTATGATATGTTAACTTTATGATGTGAAAACCTTTGTTGCCTTAACATATATTCGTAGGTATGTTTGATAAATAGGTAAGGTGATGTAGATGGAGGTATGTAAATATTAACTATATTGTATAAGTTAAAAATACCCAATGATATGTTGGCAGGGATACGTATTGAAAGTGTGAACGGAAGGTACGTTTCATGTGTGCAATGTTAGTTATCTTACTGCTGTTAATGATTACGGAACTCTTGTTTAATGTTGATTGTTTATTTCGAATACGTTAAGGTGTATTGTTTGGCTTGTCGTTGTACGGTTATATATACTTTAGTTTACTGGTAGATATGTTTAGCATTTATGATATGTTAATAAACTTTGTTACGGGTTGAGATGTGTTAGGTTTGGTTGTTGTACATTATTATTCTTAGACCGAATGATGCTATGTTAGTTTTATTAGGATGAAAGCTTTGTCACATTAGCGTACATATATCGTTGATCAAGTGTATTATAAAGAACTTATGTTTTATGTTTATAGGTTTATTCAATAAAATGATACACCGAATTAATTAGTGACTTTTGATTATCCAATAGATCGATTAGATCGAATAGTTATAAGTACATGGTAAGAAGTAGTTGAGAACGATGAGGATAGATAATAGAGATGGTAGAAATTGGATTTGATTTATGATTTACTGATTTAGGGAAAATAAAAGAAAAAGATTTTTTACGTAAATTTAAAAATAAAAGAAATAAAATTTTAAAGTAAAAACAAAATAATAAGTTTGATTAAGAAAAAAATTAAAAATTAAGTTTTATATTTTATATATTATGTAAATGTTATGATAATCGATAAGAAAAAAGATATTTGAAAGAAAATTAAAAATTAAAAAAAAAATGAAGTTTTAAAAACAAATAAGGTTTTTTTAAAAAATATAGAAATTTAAAATATGAAAAATATAAAAAAAACTAAATAATAAAGTTTAAAGAAAATTAAAATTAAATAAAAGTTTTTTTATTAAAAATACAAAGGTTCCTTATCGAAGAACAAAAGTTTAATAAATAATAATAATATATAAAGTTATCTTAAAATAATAAAAAATATAAAAGAACATTAAACAAAACTTATTAAAAATGTTTTAAATAACTATTTAATATGCTTGATCCTTTGTCAAATGAAAGGTTCAAATATGTTAATAGAGGTTACCTATTATGTTTCGAAAACGAACCAAAACATAGAATCATAGGTAATATTGAATTATATATGTTTCGATAAACGAAACCATAAACAAGCTAATATATCATTAAGGAATTGCGTAAATTGTATTCTAGAGGAAAAATGAGGTGGGATAGTGAGTATAGTGAACATATTTCTCCTGACCTACAATGCGAAGATGTAAATTTGGGATTAAACTCTTAAGTTGAGAAACCAAGGAACCCACGCATCGCGTCGTATATTTGTTCGTTCTGTAATGCTAAACTTGTTAGGAGTTACCTTTCAGTGTTGTATATATGTAATTGGATGACCAATTATGTTAGGATGCTTAAAGCCATATATTACTTACGATATCTAACATAGACGGTATGTTAGAGTGTTATGTCATTGTGCAGTAGTAATATTCCTAGTTCAGGATTATGATTTGTTAGGCATGATTGAATAGTTCAGAAAATTACTTTTGTTAATCCGAATTAATAGCATTTAAATATTTCGTTGAATGCTGAGTCCATAGAAATACAATCAAGAAAACTCTCAAGGGTTAATTGCGAGGTCAACTTATTGTTAAATGTTACTAAGTGTTAATAGGGATACGTTCCATATGCAGTGTAGGGATACGTTCCGTATGATTAGTTTGAAAAATTAAGTTAGTAGAATAGGGATTACGTTCTGTTATGCCCAATGTTAGTTACTTTACTGTTGTTAAGTATATATAACTTTCTAATAATGTTAATGCTATTAAACTTAGATATATATTCGTTAATTTATAGCTTATGTAATACAGGTTATGAGGGTGTACATTATTTAATCTTTATAGTTCTAGAAGTTATTAATGTATAAGTATATAGACTTTACTTAATGATCTATATATATATATTGTGATAAAACTTTTGTTTAAACATTAGCAATATATAATATTATAAAGTTGGTCATGTTATGAATAATAAGGTTTTAGGTTTCAAAAAGATAATATATTTTTACTCATAAAATGGCAATATTTGAGTCTATGTAAAAATTAATACTAGTAATGGATACAATATGATTATTAGAACCCACCGATATGTCCTCCTCGAAAAAAAGTGTTGACAACTGACTAGGGTACGGTCTGTATGCAACGTCAGTAACTTTCCTATTGTTAAGTATAGTACTTTGTTAATGTCGACTGTTTATTTACCGCCCCTACATCTAGGTGAATGTTAGATTTTAGATTTGATTATATACATTTATATATATTATCTTACATTTCAATTAGATTATAATAGTTATTATTAATTCAGTTATATTTATATAATTTTAAATAAGATAGTAAATATACATTTCTTAATATTATCTAAACATATTATATGCGAATATATATAGGGATAGTATAGTTAGTTATATAAAAAAGTAACATTTATGTAGTACTCATTATGTATATCCAAAATTAGATATATCTCGAAATATGATATTCTGGTTTCATCAAGTAATCTAAATATATCTCAATACTATATTAATCTCATAATTAGTATAATTACTAATGATATATTAGTTGGTGAAACGGGTATGGGTTTTTTAATAATATTAGAGTGTAGTTATATGTGATTTTAATATTATTTCCATAATTGTAAATGTTATTCTTTAGTACTCATACAAGTTTCACATAAACACTAAAAATTATTTTTAATAACTCGGTATATATCTACTCCAAAATTAGAGATTTAATTCCCAGATCTTATATCCTAAAAATTATTATTCCAGTAACAAAAACATAAAATTAAGATTCATTATATTATTAAGATATGGGTGAGGGCGATGCTAAATTATATAATTTTTATATATATTAAATACAAAAAGTTAAATTATAAGATAATAAATATTAAATAACAATTAAAGTCTAAATAAACATTAAATAGTTATTTAATTTATAAAAATCATTATATAAGAAGTATATCAATTATAAAGATTAATATTTGAAATTTAAATAATGTAAATATATAAGATCTAAAAACATATAAAATAATATTTTTAAAATATATGATATATTAATAAAATAGTATATGTAATTGGTAATAAGAAAATAGAATTTTAATATATTAAAGAATATAAAAGTATATTAAGAATAATAAAATTAAAAATAATATTATACAATAATAGTCTATTTCAAACTTCAAAAAATTCCAAGAAAGAATGGTTTTTATATATTAAAGTTACATTAAATGTTAAATTAAAATATATAACAGGTCTATATACTTTCACCATTTTCCTTTGCAACTCATCTATTCTTCATCCGTGACCAAAAAAAAGCTCTTGACACGGAGTTATATAAAGGCTAGACATCCATTCGACTTTATCGAATCGCCAAAATATATTAATATCAGGCATCATTACCTACATATATATCTGTCTTACTTAAAATTGTTCTGTATGCTGTTGTTTAGTTGAAAGAGGCTCACTAAAATGTACATAGCAAACAATAGATAATTAATTGTCTATGAAGGAACATTCTGTCATAAAGATAGAATAAGCAGGTTTATTCTGCTTTAAGCTGTGATAGGTTTTTCGTTGTATGTTAAATTTATTTTAAATTTATAAACATGTTTTTGTTTTTCTTACGTCTCTCAGCAAGACATTTATATAGTATAAAAAAATTATTATGAAAAAACTTCGACAACTGTTATGATGAAACATAAAAAATTAAATTCGCTTTAAATTTAAAGATTTACGTTAATTAAGAAGACTAACATTACTACTATGATAAATCAGTATATGCATGTACTGATCAGTATGATAATTGTTAGAGTACAGTGCTACCATTCGTCGCAATTTGGTTTAGTACTAAGAACATATACTCACGTATAGCTGTGTTAATGCGATAAATTAGGAATGATATGCATATCATGTATAGATTAATGTATTGAGACAATCATACGTAGTGACAAGTAGTAACGCTCTAATTTGTCTATGGCAACAAAGACGTTATAAAGTGGTAAAAGGTAGGTTAGACCCTTTAACTCATCGCTATGTCTAAGATATAGAGACATATATAGATATAAAGTAGTGAGCAAATTTAAATTATCAGTTGCATATGATAATGGGAAGTATTGTAGGTTTTAGGTCAACCAATGTAAAAAAAAAAAATAAAATAAATAATAATTACTGTTACCTCGTCTGCAAGGTATGGGACATATGTTAGGACTTTATTGATGTGGAGGAAAACGGATTTGTTGCGTTAGCGTATTTATCGTAAACCACTTTGGTCAGTCATATGCCATAAATCTTAGGGTATGCGCATCGACTGACATAATGAATGTTTCATCTAATTGTTACTATGCATCTCGCAAATAATAATTATGTAAGATATATGTTTTGAAAATGTCGTTGTCAGTAATTAGTTAAAGACATCTATACAAGCACTCTAGATATAATGTGTATGGTTCAATGAACTAGAAAAATGATTAAAAAAGTATACTTTATACACTATGTCAGTAATTGTAAAAGTCACTAGCGACAGATCATTATAGAATTCACAATGACCAATGGCTATAAGGAAATTTGGTATAATTAACGTACCCATACATAAACCGCGCTAAAATAATGGTTAGGTTTTGTTTTTGTACATTATATTCTTGTTTCAGACTATGATATGTTAGCCCTGTTATCTATTGAATGCGATACCCCAATCTTTATGTATATTATTAGTATCTCTAGTGATATGTATATACTTATAATATATTATACGTGATTATCTATAGAAATAAAAGTGTTTTATGATATTAAAATTTTAAATATATAGGTAGATTATTGAAATAATTATTATTGTAAATGTATCACTTTAGTTAAATGTTAAAAAAATAATACAGTGTAATATGTTGGGAAATTAAAAGTGTTAGATATGAATAATTGGTTACGTATTTTGAGTTAATGTAATTTGGATTAATTAGTTGTTATTCGTAAAACTATTTAGTTAATAATGTTAATGAATGTTTATATATTTATCGATCATTAAGGATAGTAGGTTTATTGTATGATTGTATAACTATATGAAATACTAGTTAGTCTAGATATTATGAATAGCTTTATAATGTATTATATATGTCTATTATATTTTAAATGCTGGAAAACTTTGTTACGTTCTTATGAGCATATATATTACTAATTTGATCTGTGTGATAATTACAACAAGATTGTGTTTGGACATTGGTTGTTAAATGTATATTAATTATTATTGTTAATGATAAAAAATATATACTCAATGATGTATAATGTTTAGTGAAAATTAAGTGATTGAGTATGATGATTAACGTTATAAATAGTATGCTAAATATATATATAATTGTAGTTAATTTTTCTTGTTATGCCTTTTAAGTAACATCTTGAAACTTTGTTGGTAATCGCTCTCAATGATCTTCACCTTCTCTCAGACGATAACGTACATGATGTTCAGCGCTCAGTTTGATTAGTGTAGTATACACTTTACCTGTATCGCTCAGTTCAGCCGATGAGTCTATGTTTGCCTTTCACTGCTTACTAACAACGACAAAAAAGAAATTCCCTCAGTTTCACATCGTCCAAACAGCCCAAATTTAGTCCTGTGTCCGGTGTGATCGTGATAGAATTTTTGTTTAAATATTAACTATGTTAATGTAAAAATTTATCCAGGATTGGGTAGGGAGGGGAATGTATGTGATCTGAGATAGGATTACTGGATATTGAGTTTACTATTTACAGGGTATTAGGGGTATGTAAATAAAACACAAATTATTTCTCCAACCTCATTGTTATAATACTTTATGGGAAAAAGCCCGTAAAAATTAGTAAGATTGCCCACAAATGTTTAAGTGCAGTTCAAGAAAATCTCAAAAATCAATGAAAGTTGATTGCTATCCTATGATACATCCACGGATCAAACAATATACAATTGATGCAATGGGAGTTAAGCTAGGGTAAATAGGTTGCTTCTGTGAGGAGTGTGAGGAGGCTCTGGAGGCGTTGGGAAGGCTCGGGAGGCTCAAGAGGCTCAAGAGGCTCAGTGAGAAGTCTAGGAGGCTATCTGGGTAGTGAGGTTATTTGAACTTCTATATATAATAACTAAAAAGCGTATGATTATCTCGTAAGTTATAACTTAAAGAATAAAAATGTTAATTTCTTTTATTTTTAATTAGTTTTAAATTTTTTTTAAAAAAATGTTTGTTTAGATTTTGTAGTTTTTTTTTTAATTTTTTAATTTTTTTATTTATGTTTATTTTTATATATTTATATATTATGTTTAGTATTAATTATTATAATTTCCCAATATCCAAAGAAAGATTGTTTATCCAATACTCCAGTTGTTTTAATATTTCAGATTTGGGGGCTGATGACCACCCCTGTGGGGTGTGTACGGTTATTTAACCATATATGATGTGTGATCCAACTCTATTATATGGATGGGTATATATAAGCCGAGTTCCATCGTTCTATGTCAATATTTCAGGTTTGGGGGCCGAATCCCCCTCTGTGGTGTCCTAAGGTACTACTCCTATACTCGGATCTGTTCTTTTATCCACTATCATATTCGAATAACTCTAACTTACCTCTGACAAGTATCATTATATTAAACACACCAATATTTTGCTGTTATACGAATGTTTATTAACTCGGCCAAGCATAGGCTCCAACACCGGTGCCGGAGCCAAACTTCCTCAGATTTCCAATACCAAACTCTTTCTAGAAATTACCACTCATGAATCTTCTCTCCCAAATTTCAGGCCTTATACGTTACAATTTAAAATTTTTTTATGGGGTGTGGTCCCCCTTCGGAGTGGGGACCATGGGGATGTTTAAAAAATTTGTTCTCATATCGATTGAGTAACGGCAATAGTTATGTACGTCACCAATTCTAACTTACCCTCCAAATTTTTTAGCACTTGATACTGATAACTCTAACCCATGTAGATATATATATCGTACTCAGGAACGGATGCGAAGAAGAAACCGAGGCGGAAAGCAAAGTCGGAATGCGTAAAAAAAAACGATCCTTGCAGGAATCGTTTTTCGAGTCAGTGTATAATAATAGAGTTAATAATAATAATAATAATGTGTAAATAGGATTGTTGAGGTGGATGAGCATGCGCGCCCGCCACTCGCTCTCTCTCTCTCTCTCACGCACATCAAACACCTGGTTCGATTGGGAGACGTTAGGGCTTAACTCAATCTCGGAATTGGAAAGCCAATTAAAAGAGAGTCATAACGCCATGGCGCCTGAGTGGCTACGCTCTCGGGGGAAGATGGACGGATAGACCACCCCTGTAGTATATCATGCTCTATGATGACTTTGAAAATTTGATATTCATCCGCTATTTCTCTGAGCTGTATAAGACTCCATATAATAGATGTATAATATGCGCAAGTTTGAGCAATACCTCATATTTCTTCATATTTCGAAAATAGAGTGCCAGTGGTGTCAACGGCTGAGTGATATGTGTCACCATCACTACTGTATATTTTAGTGAGCTACCATGTGCTTAGTATAGGTTTATTATAGTAATATATAGTTTAAACTAAATATATATGGTTATATATATATATATACGTAGCCTTGTGTTTGTGTAACACAATAGTCACCTTATATATATATATATATATAAGATATTATATAGGTATATACTAAGTGAATTCTTATATGTTACTATTCATTATGTAATCGATATATCATGGAGGATATAGTGGTATATATTATATATATATATATATATGTATATACATACTACTGTATATTAATCCGATACTTAGCTTAGTTTGGTATCTATAGTATTATATAACAGGTATTATTATACCATATTAGGTGTAATCAGCGTAGAATATAAAGTAAAATCCAGTTAATGAACTATACGTAGTAGGATGGTATATAGTAATTAGTATAATTGATAATTGTATTATGTAATATATATTATATAACTATATATATATATATATATTTATATAATATATATTATATATATATATAT
>JABUQX010123832.1:0-22500 GCA_015478945.1 Trachelipus rathkii | reverse complement strand
TATAGTTATATAATAAGTAAATTTATATTATTATATCACATATATATAGTTAGTAATACTATAGTATGTGGTTTACAAATTTGGATAAGATAATTTAGTCTATTATATGTTTATAATAGTATATAGTATATATATATAAAAACTAATATATATTATTAATAATACGTAATATATATGAACTTTATAACTTTTTTTCCTCGTTCTTTCTTCCATTTCCCCCTCTTCATCATCACTATGTTCCTTCACACTCAGCAGCTCTAAGTGGTCTTATCAGGAATTTTATTAATAGGTGGATTGCTCTGATCTTTAATGTTCTGTTCAAAGTTGGAACTAGTATCTAGTAAAAGATAGTCTGGTATATATATTATCATCCAAAGATTTGGGAGAATAAGTATGATTTTCCTAAGTTGGTAGTTGGGGGTAACTGAAAGGTAACCTTATTGATTTTATCACTTCTAATCTTATTTCCCTAACGGGTACGGAAGTATGGGGTATTGCCAAAGCATTTAATGCCTGGGAGACTATTTGGTGCTAGGTGTTATAGACCTTTATCTAACCCACGTTTTACGGTTCCTCATACGGTTTTGTCGTCCACGCACTGTTCGGAATAAGGGAAAGTGTTACTAGTTAGCAGTGTTGAAGTTTTGGTCAGTTGTTGATATAAAGTGGTTAAATTGCTATTTTGGTTAATTGTTGTAGTATTTTGAATGTTTGTTTAGAGATAGACTCGGAACATATTATCAGAGTGGGAGGAAAGGTTTTTATATGATTTGAATAGTATTGTGATATTATTGGGTGTTTTTTTCTTTGTCTTGGTGTGTGAAGTTGTTGGAAAGTTTGATGAGAGGGTTATTCTTATGGAGAAGAATTTTACTATACTATTGACATAGACCAATCATGGACAAAGGTGGTCGATTTAATGGAGTCGTGAGAATTTTAATGCGGTTTAGTGTACATTAAGATCTAGTAAAAGAGGGTGTTGATTGATGGGGGTGTGATTGGGATGGAAGTCTCATTATTGTCCATAGAACTTTTGTTCGAATGATTTTTACTTTATTATTATCGTTGGATTGATTATCAAAATACAGAAGGACCGGATATTATGTGTCTGTAGACTATTTGCTCAAGAATTTCTTTCTTTCCGGAAAAAGTTTTGTATCTACTCAGTACTTTCAGTGGGCTGTTAGCTAATTTCCTGAGCTACTTGATGGTGAAATTATTTAATGTGGGGATTGGACAAATGTTCTGGGTATCCGAAGTTTAGATCTTTAAGATATGGGTAGAAATGGTATATTTGAAGTTGGAGGAGCAGTGCTATTGCTAGGTATAAGGCAGGATTCATTATTTACTTGCGTGATGTCTAGATCTCTTCTATTGATCGCGAGTAATGGTTACGTACATAGATGGTGTTTTTGAGCGTGAAGTCTGACCTGATTCTATTCGTCTGCTAGCGATTGTTCAATTTGACTGTATGTACTGTTGTATTTCTCGAACATGCTATTGGCAATTGGTGCAGTGATTGTTAAGTTTCGTCTGCTATAATGAGAGTTGACTTTTAGTAAGGGATCGATATAGAATGATAAAAAAGGGGAAAATAGTCATGTCTTGAAGATGTTTTGAAACAGATTGGGTCTGATATCGTACTAGAGATCTCGTGTCTCTTAACACCGTTATATATATTGAGTGATGAAGGGAATGTATGTCCTACCTTCTATGGATTCAGGCTTGTGGCTACCCGATACTCGAAAAAATTTTAGGTGATTATTTTTTATCGTGCATTTGATCGGGGAATAGGTTAAAGATCATTTATAAAATCTTTGCGTAAGTAATGGCTGATGTGGGACGTATTAACAGGTGATGAGGGACTATATAGAATATCCATTTGATATCTACCGAATAGCAAGGATAGTGATGAGGGAAGAGTTTGGCTGAGGCCCGTTAAAATGCGCAGAGTTAGTTCAGAAAGGAGTATGGAGTGCTGTGGTATTGCTCTTTAGTCGGAAATCGTGTTGTGAGTATGACACGGTGATGAGGTGGTGATTTTGAAAGTTATTAATTTTTTTCAATTACTTTGGATATTGTCAACATCAGGGATATGGGTCTATAGGAAGTGGGAAATATTATGTGTTTAATCTAGTTTTAGTATTGGTATTATGTGCCCCTGTTTCTAAAGAGATGGTAGGATGTTGTTTGTCATGCGTCATTAGATATTTGTATTAGGGCTGCAAATGCGGTTTACACCAAATTTTTCAAGTAAATGTTGAATATATGGTCTGGTCCAACAGCTTGAGAGTTTTGAGGTTTTTAATGATATTGTGTACTTCTACAGGGGTGAATGGTGATTATCATTGGTCGGCTTTTAAATTTTTTATCCGTTTGATTACTTGTCTTTTGTGGGGTTTGTAACTGATTTTGGAGAGTTGGGACATGAGAATATTGTATTGGGTTTTTGGGCTGTGTGTGACGGACTTGGTTGATTAGTAGGAGAATCGAGATAATCTAGGGTGTATGTAGGGAACTGGTTGCGTTGCAGTAAGTCGGACAGAGGTTTATTTTGGATATTGTGGATATTATGGATACAGAGTGAATGAAGTTTATCTTGGTGTGTGTGAGGCGTAGTGTGTGGAGGTTGGTGGTGTTATGCCTAAGCCATGAGAATTGCTGTTGGCATTTAATGCTTCCACGTTTAATTGCAATGTAGATGGGGGACACTTGTAACCATAAGGGAGACCACGGTGGTGAGGGGGATTTACCTGTGGTGGGTAATGCTAAGGATCAGGGATGAAGGTAAAGTGGTAGCATGTGAACTCATTATTGTTATGTTTTATTTTTGTCACAAATGTATTTTTTTGTTTTGAATTGAATTCTAGAGAAAAAGATTGAGATAAAGTTTTGTAACGATAGTATGGGCGATAAAGCCTGATGATTGAAGAGAAAAAGATTTTGTTTTATAATTTACTTCTGATTCAAAGGAGTTTAAGACTTTTCTTAAAGATGTAAATACTTGCTCTCATGGTTATATTAGTTGTAAAATCAGCAAAGTGTGGATTTTTCTTTTTTGATGAGTCTTGGCTTCTAGAGAAAAAATTGTTAAATTGTTTGCTATGATTTTGTGAGAACCATGGTCTAGGATATTCTGTGTTGTCATTTGATATATCAGTTTGTTAGTAAGTTGATAGTGGGTTATGGGGGAAACGAAAATGCGAGTATCTGAGGGTTGAGGTCTCCCGCATGTGTGGCAGGACCAATACTGTCGGGAAAATTGCGTTAGGGGTTTAAAGTTGGTGTTTTTTTATGTGGAACCAGTGAGCAGTATATAGGTTTCGAGATGTGAATTGATTCATTATATTTGGGGGACAAATACTCATGATATAGGACCAGGAATCAATTCAATGTCCTCAACTGAATAGAAGATGGGGGGAGATATTACATGGTTGCACCGCATCCTAAGTTCCAATAAAGGATTGTGGAAGAGAATAGCAGAAAATAGGTCCTTTGGCCCTAGATGACAAAGGGAGAGTAGTCTCGAGAAATACCGCACCACCCCGCAGGTATGGTAAGAAATAAGTGTTTCGTTTTGAGTGGGTATACTATTGAGTTTTCGCGCATTCTGCACCAGACGATTTCTTCGACATCCGGAATGGCTGACGGAGTTCTTTTTTCTTCCGGAGTTCTCCTCGCAGATCTGTACCCCATTGATCGACCAAAGTCGGTACCTTAGTGATATATAATATAATATAATGAGGCCTAAATATTATATATATATATAATTATATATAGGTACATATATAATTATAAATATATATATAGTATATATATATTATATAGTAAATATATATATATATATATTATAATAATATATATACCTTTTAACGTGTTTTATCCACTTTTCGCAGAGGATAACCCAGGAAATCGAACTTTAATGCCGGCTATCCTACCTGCGGTCACCAACATGTTCAACTGTCGTGTTTTAATTCTTTCCCGCCATGGTAGATAAAAGACTCCAACTGCTAGCGCGGTAGCATTTGAACCTTACGCGTCCGTCTCTAATATGAGTGGTTGTCTTCAAAATGTTATGCACGAAGGCGTTCAATTATATATAATAGTATTATATATATATACATAACTACAATAATATGTGATAAGTCTTACTATATGTCTATTATATATATATCGTTATCTCTGTATATTATATATATATTGTACCTAATTATATAAGATATATATTGATATATTTATATAATATAATTAATGGTATATATAATAGTATTATATAATGAATAGGTATAATATGATGTATAGTAATATTATTAGTATATATATATATATATATATTAGCGGGTTATGCACTAATATGTTAAATAATAATAATATAGTAATCAAGAAACAAATAATGGTTTTGTAGATAATTTGATGATATAATAATAATAAGAGATAATAGTAGTATATCTCTAGTTGTAGATGAGTATTATAACGATACCTTGTGTATCTATAGAATATATAGATAATATACAGACGTTTGGTGATAGTTATATAAATATAATGTTATAAGTTTAGGTAATTTCGATAGGAAATGTAAGTTATAAAGAGTAACATATAAGTAATTATATATTATATATATCATTGAAGAGTTATATAATAATAGCTATATAATAATATATAGCCTATATATTTGTAGTGGTATTATATAATATATAGTTAATTATACTAATGATCATATTATGTGGAGCTATAGTATTAGTATAATATAAAGAGTAGAGGGGGATTTAGCTGGTGGATATAGATATATATTAATATATAAATTATACTATATATATATATAAGTATATTATTATATCATGTTAAATATAAATATAGTATTAGTAATGGTAAAAATGATTATTAAGATAGTATAGATATATATATATAGTATATATATGTTATAGTAGGTAATATTAGTATTTATATCATTTCTATAAACTAATTAACATATAAGAAGAGAAATATAATAAAATAAATAAATAATAATAATAAAAAATAAATAAATAATAAAAATATAAAAATAATATATATATATAAAATATAGTAAATTATTATATATATCATGGGCGACTCCTGCACTCGTGCTTTTACTCGTGTCAGCACGAGTTATGACTTTTAGGGGAAAAATCTATCTTATTTGCAAATTTTCATATGTTACGATTATGGAGATATGTGCTCTTATCTTATTATTATAGCTTTAAAGTACTGAAATACACTCGATACTGACAATCTATTACATGATAAATTACCTTACTAGGATGAAAATGTATTATTTGTGTCTTTGTAAGACATATTGTCACTCACAGCAAATGAGTGTTATATATAACAGCGTTTTAAACACATTAAATAAATAGGGCCGACTAGGAGCCCAGGTGCCGCAAATCTCCAGTCTGGCGGTATATCATATTCATATTAGTGAATTTCAGAGATATATTAATCTAAATTTATTTTTAATTACTTACGTTGTATCATTAAAATTTATATTAAATACACTATGACATGTTCAAAGCAGATGAAATATTTAAACATTTTAGCTAAATTATCATATAAGGATATAATAAAATAATAAAAAATAATTAATAAAAAAAAAATACTTACATAGCTAAGGAAATTATAAATAAAAAAAATTAAAAAAAAAAAAAAGGAATAAAATAAGCTTGGAAAATATTAGATTAAAATTATAAATAATTTAAGTCAATCCAAGAAATTCCGTCCAGCGCTTAAAATAAGAACAGTGGATTGTACACCTCCGCAAATTGGATTATACTCTAATATGGTGTGAGGAAAACTCAGAGTGTGTTATTTAATTATGTAACTATTATTTAACCATAACCTATAATAAAATTAGTAGAGTGTTAAATTAGCTATATATGGGTAATTAATTGTAGATTATATTACTATATATATTATTATATTTGTGGTAATATTTAGGTTACTAGCCTATGTTAGAATATGATTGAACTGCAAAATATTATAAACTCCACATTTCTACCTTATATGCTTACAACACAATACAGATTAGTTATTATGGCGTAAGTAACTCACTGATATTTATACCGTAGTTTTATTTTTAAATACTTTTGGTAGTAGATTTTATAGTATAATAAAGTATATATTGTCATACTCCTAGAATAATAACGGGGACATATAGGGATATGTATATGTACATGAGTGTTATTATCTCTATAAAAAAGTAAATTTGAAATACTGAATATGACTGTTAATTCAGTAATAATACTAAATGATCTCTTAAAATTTATTCTCTAAAAAGTGAACTATTTAATTGTTAGAATTGATATGAACTCAAAATAGTTGCGTAACGTATTTATAGCTAAGGATGATAATTTCTTATCCCGTGTCAGGCCGTGACTAGTATATTATATATAGAGCAGAGAGAGAATATGATGCAATATGATAGGGTATAGATAAGTGTGGAGAGAGAGAGAGATAGAGAGCACGACGTATGATAATAAGTGGTGGCTCCTGAAAAAAAAGTGAAGTTTGGAAATTTTTCGAGGATGTTTCTAAGGAACAAATAGTGTAAAATTTGCCAGATTAAACTTTCCCTGAAAGGCTGAGGAACTAGTAATTTGCTTACCCATTTCCTATATAAATACTGATAAATTTATAAAAAGATTCAAGAAAGAGAAAAAGTTAAATGCTCTCAAACTGAGCCACAACTAGAAGCATCATCATCTTCACCAGTAATTGTTGAGAAAAACTAGGCAGGAAACTACCAAGAGGAGTTTCCACAAGTTAAAAAAGTGGGATACATTTGATAAAAAAACAGTCACTGGATTATAGAATTGCCGAAATTATTGTTTTAAACGATTTGCATTTAAGTCATGTAGATTGTAGATGATACTGGCTTTCAAAGATTGATGGAAAAAGCTTCACCACAGTATGTTTTAAAACAAAAACTTTTACAGAGACTTGATTTGTGAAGAAATCTATTCATCAGTAGAAGATATTGTATCTTCCCTAGCTGAGACATGTAAAATATCATTTACAATTGATGAGTGGTCTGATACCACCTCTGGAGTCTATCTTTCATCACTCACTTGTTATGCAATTAATGACAATTTTCAAAGGCAGCACTTTGTACCTTTGTACTTTCAGAACACCATACAGGGGATTATCTTAGAACAGTGTTTAAGGAAATGGTGAATAAATGGAACATTTCATTAAATAAAGTGCAATGTGTAGTGAGAGATGCAGCTACTAACATAAAAAGAGCACTTAATTTGGTGGAAGTGAAATTTTTTAATCAGATACAGTTAGTAGTTAAGAATGCCATCATCTCTCAGAGGAGCATATCAGTTATTAGCCAAGTGTAGGTTAATTGCTGCGCACTTCAATCAAGCGGTTGCAGCTTAAAATGTATTCCCAAACTTTTTGCAACGCAAGATGTTCAGACTCGTTGGAATAGTAGTTTTTTTTATTCTTGAGAGGATGAAAGAAATAAATGAAGCAATCTGCCTTTATGCTTCGAACAACACAAAGGTGAAAAGCCTGACAGGTAATGATAATGCAATTTTAAGTAATTGTATTACTCTTCTTAAACTATTTGAAAAGATAACAGACTATTAGCTCAGAAAATTTGTTTGTCAGACGTGATTCCTCTAGTTGCAACAATGAAAGAGCTGTGCTAAAACTGCTATTAAAAGTAAGGGACTTTCAAAGATGACAGAAAAACTCATAATGGAGATAGATAATAGATTTCAAACTCTGCAAAATGATGATGCATGTGAAATAGCAACTTTTCTGGATCCTATATACAAAACCAAATTTCTTGAACCACATGTTTCACAGAGGGTTAAAATTGGGATGTGAGGAGAATTAGGATTGAGTGACCATAATATAATTAGATAATATGGAAGTAATATCTGGGGCCCGAAGTTGGCAGTAGAAAGAAAAGATCTTTAGATTCCGAAATGGCAATGAGTTTACCAAATTCGAGACGCATGCTTAGTACAACAATGGGATTAAAGAGTTAAAGACTAGGGTGCACCCTGAACTGAAATTTTCGGTTCCGGCCCGGAACCGGAATAGCCGGAATAACAAAAAAAATTCCGGCCGGAACCAGAATTTCTAATGAACTTTCCTTTACTTTATAAAACAAAATGTAAAAAAATAATTTCAAATAACTTTCAATATAAAATCTATATATATATATATATATAATATATATATATATATATATATATATAGTATAATATATATATATATTATATATATATATATATATATATATATATAATATATATATATATATATATATATATATATATATAATGATGCACCGGATACCATGGTGATCGGTATCAGGAATTTTGGAGGAGAGTATCTGGTAAAATGTTGCCGATACCCTTAACTGATACCACACATTTTGCATCTTTAAATTGATTCCGAATATATATATATATATATATATATATATACTATATTAATATATATATATAATATATATATTATATTATATATATATATATATATATATATAGGTTGGGATAAAAAAAAAACCGTTTTGTTCTTTATTTAAAAAAAAAAACACGTTTTTTTTTAAAAAGAACCAAAGGTTCAAATTTTTATGTTTTTTTTTTTAAATTACTTTTTTTTATTATATATCAAGTCTTTTTAGGGTATTTAGCCATTGAAAATACCAGTAAATACAATCTAGTTAAACCAGAGGTATGCAATATATAACAGTAGTGATTTTATTAGTTAGTACAAGTTTTACTTGTGCTTCTAGGGCAATTAATTATTACATTTCACATGATCATTATTTATTATTATTAATTATTTATTATTATATATATATACTATATATATATACTATACTATATATATATACTTAATTATATACTATATATATATATTATATATATATATATATATATATATATATATATATTACATACCGTAATATATATATTATATATATATATATATATATATATATGATATATATTATATAATATATATATATATCATACTATACTACTATATATATAATCATACTATATATATATATATATAATATATATATAATAATATATATATATATATATAAATTTCTTCAATATTCTTTCTCCCCAAGACTGGTGGGTAAGGTGCGTGACAAGCAAGGGAAAAGAAAAGCAGTAGAAGAATAATGATAAAGTCGAAAAGAAAGTCCCAAGCCTCTACCCCTGCCCCATTACCATTACTTAGGTAAGGACTCGTCACCAGTTCAGACAAATCACCCTATAGCTTCACGTGACTGCGACGGACCCTCACTAGGTAAATCGTCATGTAAGTGTTCATCCCTTGGCCAGGTGGGCCACAACCATACCCCCTCCCACAAAAAACCCGGCCATTCGCTCCTATTATGCACCTTTATTCTCGCCTCTGCCACACAGCTCACATTTCTGTCCCCCTTCAGACATTCGCTTTACTGACTCAATTCAATACTTTCAATCTCTTTATAATTACGAAAATCTATCCAACCACACTCACCACTATACATCCGCTTTTATAACCCCGCCTATCAATCATCCTTTCCACAATGACCAAACCATATCTCAACATATTTTCATTTATTACTCTCCGTTTACCCATTTCTTCACACCACACACTCTCTAATCATGTTCATTCCTCATTTTATCAACTTCTTCTCACACCTGCATGCATGCCGCCTAAAGATTGTCCATGCGAAAAACATTCACTTGAACTTGTACTGATCTATGACTTCTTATTCCAGACCATAGTCTCACTATATACAATAACACGCATGGTAACACATGCATAGGTCATGTACAAGACCCCTAGCACTCAAAGACTTAATTTCCCTATACATTCACCACAACGATTTTATTGCACCCAGCCACCTGTCCTTAGTCAGCATCCCCAACAATGATACCCTTAAAATAGTTTAAACTCAGACACTCCTGTTCCAGCTGCTAACCATCTAACATAACTTTCACACTAGGACTGTCCTCACTCCACAACCATTAACCTTACTCTTATCTACGTTTACTTTTCCAAAACCGCCTCCTTACACACCGTGCAAATCTCCCTACCATTCTCTCGAAACGTCCTTCAAATTCGCCACACAAAAGACAAATCATACCACATATGAATTAGGCTGAGGGCACCCTTCACTCATCTCATTCTCCATCATTCTAAAACCATTTTCTGCCACCCCCCACCTTCAATTTCTTTCATAACCCCATGCCATATAACAAGATTGAATAACCAAGGAAAACATACAACAACCCTGCCTCCACTCCGTAGACGGAGGCCAGACAGCGGGCGTTAATACTGAAACACATCACTTTTGACCCATTTTTCTTACACACGCGCTCACTATCGTCATACATTCTTTTGAGTCCATTCAGAGCCTACCACCAATACTATATATCACTAACAACCTGCCATAGAGCTTCCCTGATTAACCCCTATCAATACCCCTGTTGCAAATCCATAAAACTCTAATACAATTAAAACCTATTCTTCTTTCTCCCTCATTTCATCTATCATTGCTTCAACTGTAAAGATCTGCATCATCACATCCTCTACTACACCCTAAACGCACCTTGTCTTCACCAATCAGTCCCCTTCAGCCACTCGGCGCACTCTTTCGACCAAAATATCCAACATATTTCCGTTACCTATGAACACTCAATAAACTGAAGGTGGCCCCCTATAATTTCTACCAGTTCCCCTTTGATCTCCTTTACCTTATATAAGGTACCTATTACTGGCTCTCCATTCAATCCCCTCGGATACTATACTCTCCATGAACGCTTTATTACACAACTTCAAGATCCAATCAATCTGAAACTTGCCTCCGGTTCTTCGATCGATTCACCAGTAATTGTATCTATGCCTGCAGATTTTACCATTCTTCAACTATCTCTCTACCCATTTCCTCCTTCTTTGCTTAATAACCTCATCCCCAAAAACCTATTCCTTTCTCTGCACGATTCAAACTCACACACATTCACTATCACATTTGCATTACTGCCAATGTTATGCAGATTCACGAAGTGCTCCTTCCACACTCCCCTCACATCCATTTCATCAGTTACGAAAGCACCATCCCTATTCATTATTCTAAGCAGAATCTCCTTATTCTAATTTTTAACTTTCCGCTTCCTTCCAGAAGAGCTTCCTATTCCCTTTGTATGTCCCATTCATCCTCCTTCCCCAAACTTTTCGTTTATCTCCTCTTTTATCTTTACGTATGCATCTTATAGTCTCTCTCTTTTCCTCCCTTTATATTTCCAAACATCTTTCTTTTGAAACCTTATCATTGGCTTTTAGTACATTCAACTACGCTTTATTTTTTTACTTTTAACCGCTTGCATCACCTCTTCATTCCACCACTCACTTTTAACTTACTTCTTTTGAACTGCTAACAACCGCTTCCTTTATTTACTTCTAGATATGTACAGTTTCAACTTGTTCACATTCAACTGACTTACTTGCGAGTGGTCTTAAATACTTATCCTTATTACCTTGTTTACTTAACTTCTCTCAACTTCTAATTCCTAATTCTCCCAATTTTCATCCTATTTTCTTTCCTCTCCAGCCATATCACCAACAACTTAAATTCACATAAAACAATGATCTGATTGATATTCCCTTCCACAACCTCCTCACTGATTTAACATCTATCGCATACTTAATCATCATCAACAACACAAAATCAATCATACTCTTCGCATCAACACAACCTTTACCTACAACAACTCTCTTATACTTACATATATGGATATTCTTATGTTTGTAAAGAAGATATTTATTACTTTACACACACACACTCTCTGTACTTCACACGAAAATCCGATACTCCTTCTACCAGTTTCTCATTTTGTCTCCTGACACCCCTAAAACCACCGTGTTTTACCATACACATATATATATATATATAATAATATATATATATAATATTTATTTACTATTATTTATTATATATATATTATACATATATAGTATATATATAATGATATATATATATATTATATATTAGTGTATATTATTATTTATTATATTATATATTCATATATACTATAGTATATATATAAATAACACACACTTTTAATATTAAAATAAGTATTAATAGTCAATATTTTAGGCCTAGAAGGGTATTGGTACTACTGTATAATTTAAAACATCTTCAATATACAGAATACTAGTTAATGTTTAAAAAAGAAAACTAAAGAAAACACATATGCATTTCTAAAAAAAAAATGTGTATTTCTCAAAAATAAAACCACAAATTAAAAAAAACCGTCTTTTTCACAACCCTATATAATATATATATATTATAAGTATATAGTATATAATATTATATATGATATATATATTAATATATATTATATATAGTATATATAAGTTATATATCATAATATATACTATATACTCATACCCATGTCCAGCATATGCTGCAGACTTGTGTGGTCAGGATAGAAAGGGTTTCTTGACACTTGATCAGACACCATTCCACGAAAAGCAAGATTTAATAGGAAGGGTTTTCAGCCCCTTGCTATTCAGACAAAAGAATTTTAAAAATGTTCTGTGAAATGATTTGAATTTAGAACCGAGGCTTTAACACTTGTCTAGAAAAATTAAGTTTCGAATTTTCTTTTTTTTTTTTCTAATTTTGCTTTTACTCTATTATATATATAGTATATCAGTAGATAGAATATATTTATAATATATATATATTATATATATGATATATATATATATATAGCTATATCCGCAATTTTTCTGATAATTTCCGTATCTATCTGAACTACTGTAACCTACTATATGTTAATATAGGCGTTTTCGTTTTTTGCATTTCGTGCTTACGAAACGTAATGAAATACTCAAATTTGCGTTCGTTTTTGGTTAAACTTAGCGGCAAAATCGTAAGATTAATGCTTACAGCGACGTAAGGAAGTGTCTCGTAATTTCATATAAAGAATTGCCTATTTCCTGTGTTGGTTGAATTATACCATGTTTTTTTACGAAAAGTGTGCATAGACAAAACAATCGACGGCGTGGTAGGGGAACCTACCACGCCGTCATTTTTTTGAAGTTATGAATAGTAAAATAAAATAAAAATACAGCTTTAAAGTCTAATTTCTTCCAAATCGATAAACTCCATCACAATAGGTGATCAATTTCTGGCAATATAAACCATTCTTTTTTTTCTTTCATGGGGAAAACTTCCAATCAGAACAAATAACAAAAGCTTGTGTATGCGGGACCTTAGAACCGGCATTTTATGTATTAAAGGATTAGAAAATTAAGAAATTTTAGTCCAATAATATGGGTATATGTGAGTGTAGAAGAAAGGAGTATGACAGAATAAGGATATATATTTAAAGACACAAAGCCACCAAATGACATTTACTGGCGGGGTAGTCAAATAATATTCATATTGAGGATATATTCGTCTTTAATTCGTAATTGTAAAATACATAGCGTTTACGATTAGATATGAATTTTAGTGGTTTTTGTTCCTGTTACTCGCACTCTGGTCTCAAATTATAGATATGGATGTAACCCGTGTATTCCGTGCATCTACCTACTTGTATCATGGTTTAATTGTGCTTGTAAGGCAGTGCTCGTCCCCGAACTGATTGTACGAAAATCCGTGACTGGCTGTCGGACTCCACCTCTCGCAGGATCATGTTACCAAGCAGGCGACGCACTCTGGCTACTCACATTTAGATTGAGCTGAAGATAAACTCAAGCAAAAAAACTAGTAGAAAAAGATTTTGATGATGGAGTGTGTTAACTATATTGTTTGTGATAAATAAGAACTTAGGACAATTCCAGCTCAGCTACCGTATTGTGTCAAGCACACTATGCAAGTATGACGAGAGTATACTACCACTGACGCTCAGAAATATAGGCATGTGAAAACTAGAATTTAAGCAGACTCAATAAGAAAATAGACGAGAAGCGAAGAGGAAAAAGATTTGGTTAGAGTTAAATAATGTAGAAAGACTTGAAACAGGAATTGTAACAAAGAATTAGAGTTGCACTCAACGATCGTACGCACGCGCCAGCCTAATGTGTGTAAGCCTCTCATTAGCGAAGAGAAGTTCTAAGGGCAATCCTCAAGTTACAGACGTGAATAATAGTATATTGGATAAGAGCTCGAATAGAGAGGGTCTATTAAACACATTTATCCGTATGCAGAGTTTCTGCACGGCTAACAGCGTTCTCAGAACAAATGCATGATTGGAGAGGTGTAGTGTATTACCAATCTTTTAGTCTCGTTAGATAAGAACTGGTGAACTTATAAGAGATCTTCGATTGATGGTTTATAGCTAAACCAGGAGTCAACATGAAGCAACTTTACAGGCCAATTAGTATTGTAGAAAATAAATATCGGCGTTGATACGTGCTGTGAAGAGGCATTTCTTTAAATCCACATTTTTTCTGCACCACGCGTTAGAAAACATCTGATACTTTCCGATTAGAAAACTCTGTACTTGAGCTATTGTAATAAATTTAAAAAATAATTTATATACGTTATCGTTTAATAACGCTGATAATAAGAAATACTATTGAATAGAAAACTGGTTTTATATATATATATATTGTTAACTAATAAATATTAGATATTATAATTAATAAGTATTAATAAAATATAAAATTACGTTTATATGCGAAATAGTATAATTAACATATGTACTAATATGATAAAAAAAAATATATGCTCTATATAGTGATTAGTATATATATATATTCATATATATATAACTCTATATATTTATATAGTTATCTTAAAATCAATAAATTGTATAAATGAATTTAGGTGTAGTGTCAAGAAAGCCTAAGTCACAAGTGAAACAGGAAAACACATTTTTTGCTGAAATGATTTTGATTTATAACATCCTGCGGATGTGATGTCTGATATCATATAATATATTATAATTATGAACAAATATTATAATAAAAAAAATTAAGATAGAATAATAACCCAAAATGATATTAAAGAAATAATAAATAAGAAATAAAAATAAATATATAATATTAATTAAGTAATATTATATGATTTAATCATTACTAACACTTAAATATTAATTGGATGTTATAATAAATAAATACATTATAAAATTAAAATAAATTTTAGCACAGAGGTAGAAACATTACGTTGATAATATTTTACAGTGATTCACAAACAATGTTTTTTTTGTCTAAACGTCCGACTTTGACTGTTATATTTACAAATGTTAATCGTTTTCTCACTGCTTCTATTAATCTCACTAACCAATTCTTTCCTAAACTATACAACTGCTTAAAGGTCCTTATAATAAGTAAAAGATACGTCAGATTCACTTAACCCTCCATCTATCAATGTGGAGTGGAAATAAGTCACTTTCAAGAAGTATTGGTAGTATTTGCATAATGACGACAATAATTAGAAAATCTGACTACACCTAAGACATCTTCTTTTCCTACATTAATCCAAGGTTAATATATAAGTAAGGACAATGCAAGTCTAATAGCTCAACGCAGCCCTCTTTTCCCTTGGCATCTTTGTATAAACACAAGAGTTCTACGACCTTATGTAAAATGTTGAAAGGTGAGTAAGTTATTAACCATCTTAAGTATATAGGAGCCGCATAGCAGTAAAGTAACATTGGGTTCACAACCTGAACTCAAAAGTAGGATTATCACTATCACTTGACATTTTTAGCGTAGGTGCTTTCTTTCTGAAGGGAAGTTGATACAACTCGTTCCCAACAAAACACATATGGCATTCTTAGTGTCAAAGGTGATGGGTAACTGGAACTGTAAAGTTTTTCCCCAACCTTTAATTAAAAATATGAATAATTGAAAGATTATATATATAAATATAATTAATTAGGTCAATACAAGGGTAGCATTTCTTAATATTAGGTGGTTCGTACGCAATAATTAGTCAAACGACTAGAAAGTATCTATATCATTAATCTTTCAATAGTATAACTCTAAAGACATACAGTATCAACATACATTTCTCCAAAAAATATTAAACTAATCTAGAACTCGTAAATAATAAACGACGTTCATATTACGATACCTATCTTTAATCTCAATTCTTCTGTTTAAGGCATTATCAAAACTTGTGAACCAAAAGTATGATCCAAATACGTCAAGAAGTGTGGGTACTGGTACAATAGTGATAAAATCAAATTCGATCCAGTTCAACAGAAGTACAACATAAAAGAAAATGATCTCTCAAAAATACAGACTCTTATCTCGTCCTATCTCTCTCAATAGTTTTATACATTGGCAACACTGTACAGGCAGGCCAAATATATCTTAACTCCGTCATGTGCATTATGAAGCTAGTATTCTCACGTTACTTCCAAAGCACCATAAAGATTCAAATCAATGATAATTTGTAAAATTGTAGCGCAGGTACTTCAAGGTTATTGCCATGCGCTCAACCCTCAATAAATTAATTGTCCATTTGGGTAAGATGGGGTTGGTAAGTACTATGCTATCCAATTAGTTTTCTCTTAGTGCCACCGAACCTTCTCATATAAAAAACTTATCGATTCGTCAAGAGCTGTGAAACAGCAACACAATAACTAAAAAAATAACAGAATACAGTCCAGAATCCACAGAAAAGTCATCATATAAGATAAATTCTCCTACATGGTTTCCTCCCCTACGCCGTCGAACCATAATGTACGGATATGTAGGAGTGGTTGGCAACATGCTTCAAACAAACCTAGTTATTGAACTCAACAATCCTCATAAAACGGAATAAGCCATCTACAACTCAACTCTACTCTAACAACAACCACAAACCTCCAACATTAAGGAGATGTCATAATTCCCAAAGGTTAGAGTGTGGATGCTGTATTTAATCTCAGATTTTCCTCGCTTTTTTAAGGTTGATTGTTTCTCTCTAGATGTATAGCTGGTGCTTACTCAGTATTCTAAGCGTTCACATAGTTATTTACTGGCTCACAGTCTGGAAGTAATATTCGTTAAATAGTACACATAGTGATGTTCACATTAGTATTGTGAGTAATACAATTTCTGCGTCAATTTTTTCCATGTGTGGCATGATCATACTATGTATCCAGTACGATTTCTAGATTCTTACGGATCCTGTCTCTATAACAATTTACAGTACGATAAATAGAGTGAAAAGAATGGAATTTATTTTTAATAAAAAATATTAATTTTACAAAAAAATTCTGTGCTCTTGTGACAGAATCTCACATCAAGTGATACATAATCAACTCCTTTACAAATGTCACTACAATCCCTCTTATGCTATTAATATTTTACAAATAGTATGTGTTTCTTTACCATTCTATGCAAGTTTAAGCTATCTTGCATTTAGAGTTCCGCATCTTGATCAACTTCTCACTACGCCTTTCCAGAATTGGGGTCTGTACCCCAAGGCTTCCATCTAAATCGCAGCAGGCACTTTTCGAGTACGTTGCGGCCACTGGGCTCTAAATGTCAATTTTCTTCTGAAATTTTTTTCAGTTCTAGCTCAAGAGAATTAATCGCCAACAGCCACTTTTCGCAGAGATTCATAGTAGGTGGTGACCCAGTGCACACTTTCTTTTTTCCTAACTAAAAAGTCGGTTCTGTCCAGATGTCTCCGAATAGCGAGCCCAAACAAGATTTCATTCACACATTCTAAATTCTTAATGGTTCTGTTCAGTTAGGGTGGATGGTTCCGATTCTTCATCACAACTGGGGAGAAAATATAATTAGGCAACTCAGGTTCTCGCGATGGAAAGCAAGTTACCAACAGTGTTTGTTTCGACAAGGTAAGGCATTTAAGCGTTTAATCTGTCTCTTTGTGATTCTACACATCTTCCAGAAAAGCCAACTACTTATTGTCGTGTACCGGATGAGTATCTTCTCTGTATCTCTGGTATCATTACACTAAGGCACAAAATGATAATATAAAAGAAAATGTTAAAGGAGTGTGTAAATTAAATCTGAAGATTATATTGTTACATTTGGTAGATGGTTCTATCAAAGTATGATCTAAGTGGATAAGTTGTGCCGATGCCTTCTGAATAAACTGGTAGTATATGATAAAGTTCCCCAAAAATAATTAAATGATATAGTAAGATCACTCGTCTACATGACATTATCCTAAACACATATCACCAATTGATCCACTTGAGGATGGTCCATTACGTCTTTCGTCTAAATATTGGTATTGTTAACGATTTGATAAGCTCATAATTAGCCTTGAATTAAGTGAAGACCACGTCGTTAAAAAAGTCCCGGACTCGGGATATCTGGGAAAACCAAAAAGGCATTACTCAACCTCTGATTAATCATCGTCAAAAATTTTTTATAGCTTGAATAGTTGTGTTGTGATTAGTTGTCTGGAATGCAATGGACTATGATAAGTGTCCATGATATTGTACATGGAAGTGTTCTTCCCATCCCAAAACTAAGTAGCTTAGTTAAAAATTATATAAGATATAGGCTGGTTCGTTGTTTACAGACCTAAAGGAAGCGTGAGATCATCGTTTCAATTGACGATTATGCATCAGTGTTTATTCGTTCAGGTCCATCGCTTCCTACCACATTATGTACGTCATTAGAATTGACAATAGTGGCATCTTACTCTTAAAGAACTTTGGTATCCTTCTTCTTTGAATGAACTTCTAAATTGACTCGTATTGATCCACCCTGGGTAATGCGTCTTATTTGTTATAAATTGCTACCAGACTTTGATCTGTGACATCATGGTTTGAACTAGTTACTTATGACCACCTTTCTATCCCTAACATTATTGTCGAAAATCTTGTTTCCAAGTGATTTGAAAACGGATGGGTTCATGAGCCCCAGTTATTCCTCAAGCTGGGGAGTTTTACAGTTTCCAGAATGTTTTGAATGTATTATAGTTAGGTATTGTACATTGCGAAAGGTATTAACAAGGTGTGCATCCCTTCTGAATCTAAAAACACGCAAATACGTTAATAATTCGGTGACTCGATTCAACATACATTGATGAAGGGTATGGGCTATGATACTTATATGTTCCAACTTAATGGCGTTGAGAATTACTGGTTTAAAAAATCTTCAAGAATAGTAAATATATTTACATGACGGTTAGTAATCTAGAAGGAATTAGTGGGAGATAGGGAATTATACTTTCCAGTGCAGCGGTTACTAGAGCTGTATGTTTACTTTTAATTGGCACTGCGGCCACCCATTTGCTGTAGTGATCTATAAATACAAATGCGTAATTATTCCCTCTACAGATCTTGGTAATTGAACAAGATCCGCAGCTGTCCGAATTCAAGGTTAGGGTATGTACTAGTTATCTTATTTTTGTGAGGAGTACTTTAAAATGTTTTGGAGACTGTTCCCAATCGCAATACCCCATAGAAACATCTTTACTAAATCCTCATATATCTTGGATGCCTCATTAATATACAAAGATTTCCTATATAATGCATATAATTTTCGCGTCCTATTATGGGCAAACTCATAATGGTTATCACCTAGCAGAGCCTCACTGCAAATATAAAAATATACTAACTACTATATTGAAAATGTATCTACATTTCGATTTCCATGGTAATTATTTGATTCATCTAAAAGTGATAAAGATTTAGTAGGTAAATACATTCAATTTTAAGAGGGACCTCTGAAAAGTTTTGATTTATTTTGCTAAGGCCTTTTCAAAACGCCTCAACTCAGGGTGGTCATTTTCTGACAATCAAGATATTTGAACGGATCGAATATAACTTTATCTCCTACAGTATCTTGAGTAGTAGATCATTAGACAAAGGTTTTTCAATGAATGACATATTATATTTAGATAATTTTTTTCATATTATAATCTGCTTCATCATTCAACTTTGCTTCCTCTACCAGAGTTAAATAGTTCTGCACAGAGATAATACCTTCCGCTAATCATCCCAATCTCAGAGACATCCGGTTCCAATGAATTGTGACATGACCACTAATAAAGACAGAGTCTACATTTCAGTTTGACACGCACAGATTGCTTTCAAAACTTTTGTAGCTGACGCAGTGTGCAAAGTTGTATATGCGTTGGACATGATCGGAAGTGTATACCACCACCGACAAATCCAAATACAGAGCATCTTTTGCGTATCAGGTAAATCCAAACTGTAAAGGGTGATTTTATTAAAAATTATAACATAATTAACAGTGCAATCTAGCATAGGCTGAATGCTATGAATAAAGGGAATTTGTCACTGGATATCTAGTAGTTGTAATTTTTAAGATGCTCTTGCATTACTACAGTATTGGTTAAATGCAGTTAGTTTTCCACGTTGTACTATGCTAATCATCCACAAATTCTACTTTACTAACTTCCTCAATAGCTCTGCATGGTCATTATTAATAGAAGAAAAAAAACACTTGGATACATGTGAATTCGCTCTTTCCACCCGGGTTTGAGGTAACACGATAATTTCAATTTTCTTAAATCCTTACTGTGCGGGTTTACGGAAGTGACAATCTGGTTGCATAAATTCAATTAGAGTTCATTTAATGGGATCATATGACAGAATATCTGCGTGCGATATTTTTCATCTGCCTTGGCAAATAATAATCTTAATTATTATACAAAAGATCATTTAATTCTTCTAAAGTCCTGGCGACTCTGGGGTTTACTAAGGGCATGTTCTAACATAAAACACTTGTAGTGTATCTAATATTATTACATGATTGTATCTGAAGGAGTTTTAAATACAAATTTTTTATATTAGCCCACCGCCGTCGCATACATCCGCAGGAAAATGCTATGACGGCTAACTCCCTTTCTGTAGTATGTTATTTAACGTTGCTTTTGAAAACGAGTATAGAAATGAAGCAATTGGCTGTTCTTCATTATTCTTGGATTGGCTAAGGCCAGCAGCCAGCACCTACTCCCAGATTGATCTGGTTATACAAAAGATGGGTTGCCTTAGCTACTGGAGCGACGTGATATACTAGTAACGGGGTGTAGTCAGAACGTTGTTTTAATGCGTCAAAGGCCTGCTGCACTGTTCATCCAATTGACATTACTTTTCCTTTGTAATAATTCAAACAAAGGCCTTGCTACATTCCGAAAACCATAGGGATTTCGGTCGGTAAAGTTGACTACACTCCCATAACTGTCTGACCTGCCGGACTGTTTTGGGTACTTTTCTTACTCTTATTTCCTTGTAAGTTTCTTGCCTCAAGGTAGCCATGCCCTCATTGAAATACATGTATGTCCCAAAAATTTTAAGTGCACTTTCTTCTGAGTTTCAAATAAGGTGCTTATGATGGTTTAAATTTAAATCCTAACCTTAATAAATGGTAATAGCATCACAAGGACTTCTTCTAATTGGATAAATGCTTTTTAAAAAAGTCATAACTATAGTAACATCATCAAGATAGACCCTAACTTCCTTCCAAGAGATGTGACTTAGTGCAAGATTCATGGCTCTTTGGAAGGTTGCTGGTCCATTTTTCACGCCAAAGGGCATTCTTAAGAATTCCCAATGGGATAATGGTGTAGAAAACGCAGTCTTTTCTACGCTGTCGTCCTCCATTTCTATTTGATAATAACCTTTTATTAGGTCGATTGTTGAAAAATAGTTTACCTTAAAGACTAAATAGATGTATCTGTTAAATTGTATAGGAAAGAAATCGCCTTTGTAAGTGATTGTAGTTTCTGTAGTCAAATGCATAGGCGCGTATTGGTCCCATCGGGTTTTCAAATCGGAACACTGGTGCGAATAAGGGAGAAGGATTGTCGAATGATGCCATCAGCTTCCAGTTTTCTACATACTTCTTCGACCTCATACAGAATTGGACCCTGCAATCTTCTAACTGGTTCACACACTGGATCGTCAATCATTGTCTCTATAGAGTGCTTTAAAATGGAAGTGCATCCTACGTCTGCATCTCCCAGACTCAGTGCTGACGGATATTTGAGCAATAATTGAACTAAGTGGTCTTTTTGTTCTTGAGCTAGATCGGTGGAATCCAGCGTCAAAAGCTCATAAGATTGCGGGTGTCCATTCTTTTGTAGGTATTTGTAATTCTTTTAATTCCAACTTACATGTGTAGAAATTGTTATGATTGAGGGTTGTATAGAAATATGAAAATGGTACCTAAGATAAACCTTGCCTAATTTATATTGTATATAGTTAGTGTAACAACGGTAACCTAATCGGAGTTATGTGAATATGGTATGACAGGCATGGTCCATGCAACATTGATTTCTGTTCATAGGTGAACAACCAAGAAGAGCTGGCCCCCGATGACAGCTGGAAACCAACTTTCTTGCGAAAGCGATCACGCTTCAATGCAATTATTGAAGGTAGTGTCACCCCGTGGCCCAATATTTGGCTGCCTGTTCTTGGACCATTTTTTTGGGTCACTTAGTTTATCTTTGCATGACTACAGATCATCGGTTATGTCAGTGTTTATCAAATTTCTTATTAGCTGATTCATAATAGGAATATATTATTTCAAGTACGTAAAAGATCGTAACCTATA
>JABUQX010123831.1:15000-50000 GCA_015478945.1 Trachelipus rathkii | reverse complement strand
TTCTCCCAACTCCTGGATAAGAATAAAAAATATAATAGAAAATATGAAATCAATATTTAAGAAAACGTACGGAGAGGATACAAATGAAAGAAATGAAATTTTGGAGATGATTGACAAGATGATAGTCATTGGTGATAAAATAAACTTAGTAAAGAATATCGAAGATTCATTCGATAAAGATTTGCTGAACTTTCTTTATGAAAAATGGTCAAATATTCAAGAAAGCGTGTTAAAAAGTAATCCTATTCTAAAAACTATGTTATCCCTTGATGGTAAAGTTCTTCTGTTATCTATTGCTAGAGGACTCGTACGGCAATTTAGTAAAGCATTCCACCAGCAAGCTCTCGTTCATGTAAATGAACAGGAATTTATAATAAATACAATGCGTTCGTCAGGATTTTATGATTCTGAAATTTATGACGTTTTTAAGTTACTAGATTTACCAACTAAATTACTTGTCGAAAAAACAAACACTCAAAATATTAAGGAAGAGGAAGGAAGAGGATTTTTCAATATGGGAGAGATGTTTGGACGTGGTGGAGGGTATGGCAACATGGGAGGATATGGTAACATGATGAAAAGCGATCCGAATGGGAAGACGCAATTCATGATGATTTGATGGAAAATGAGAAAATAAACTTGCCAAAAAATAAGGAACTAAGAGATTTTGTTAATAAATTTAAAATTGCTTTTCAAATGGGAAAAGGCAACGATAGGATTCCTATCCTCATTCCTATTGATCTAATAGATGTCATAAAAAAATTTGGCGAATGTATTATATAAATACCAATTAATATTGCAAGTTGAATAAATTTCGCTAATATGTATATCAATATATAATATCAAAATATAATAGGCATGATTTATTGAGTTAATTTCGCAATTTCCCTTATGCTGTAAATTCTGAGAAAATTAAGTTGCCCCCCTTAATTATAGTAAATAGACTGTTTTTTCAAAGCACTTTCCAACTCAGCCGAAAGGTAAAGAGAGGACTTATCATTGACAGTGACTCTCTGCTCTTTTCATGCGATATTAACTGTTTAAATACGTTTGGCAAAGGTGCTTAGACATACTTTTATGATTTAGGGTGAGTCTCAGTTAGCAACTCTGTTTTATGGCAAAACTCTTGATGTAAGTACACTTGATCCATTTAAAAAACATTAATTTAAATCTTTTAGATCCTCTAATTTCAAAAACTACATAAATGTTAATTAATTTGCGCTAACTAATTATTTACATCTTTATATTTTATTTCAAAAGTCTTTTCTGTCTTGAGTGAATAGAAAATTGTTATCTATATGATTAATAATTTCTAATTATTTGATTACTTTATTGATAATATTAATCAATATATTAATTATATTTTAATAAATTCTTATACAAACCTTTAAAAATTCTTTACTTTAGCTTATTAATATTGAAGCGGTATTTTACATTTTAATTTTAATTTTATTTATTTTCATTATTATTTAATAATAAATTAATAATTTTTTAAGCAGGTATTATTAAGTTAAGATTTAAAGAATATTAGTCACTATATATATATTATAAATTTATAAGCTATAATATATATAAATGCTAAATATATTAATTTTTCATTCAATATATATTAATTTTATATATATAATAATATATATATATATATATTAATATTATATTAATTATTATATATTATTTATTTATTTATTATTATATATCAAATTATAATTATATAATTAAATTTTATTATTATACATTAATCAATTATTCTATTAATATTACTGTACTTATTTAAGGTAATATAAAATGCATAAATAGCTCGATACATTCAATAGTAAACCTTTGTTTAATGTTATACTTTTTTTATCTCATTGTAACTATTAATAGGTGTTTTCGCTGAATAGTGACTCATTATTGATGAATGTCCATTTTATATCATAGTTAATATATATTGAGATTAATTTTTTGGACCTTTATCTTTTTGTTATCCCCGTTGTACAATTTATTTGTATACCGACTATTTATTATTATGTTATTATTATTATTAATTATTATAATTAAACTCTCAGGTTGGTCTATATTAATTATTAATTTTCGAATGTTATTGTTAAAATTATATATTGATCTATTCGAAAGTTTTTAATAATTAATAAATGTATCATTTCTCAATAATATTTGTTATTATTATTATTAGTGTAAATATTATTATTATAAGATACTGACATAATAATCATTGTTTCTTATATTATTGATGTTACGTAACAACAATTTTTATTATATATATTTTTAAACACATTTTTTATTGATTTGTTATTATATAGTTATCATTATTATTATTATTATTATATTCTATTCTACATGTATTTATATATATTAGTTTTATTCATATTTTGAATTTTGATTATGTTATTATTATATATAGTTTGATATTTATTTAATTATATATTAAAATGTATGGATGTATAGGTTTTTTTGAGCTTCGCACAAAATATATCTTTTTCTTTAGTTTTTATATTTATTTGATTACATTTTCTATTTTTAAAATTTTATTATGTTTTTTGTACCTACTTTGTATTGTTTTTGATCTATTATTATTTAGTTTATTGTATTTTAGTTTTTATTAAATTTATATGGTAGTTGTTATTGGATTGTTTTTGTATTTGGGCGGCTTATTGCATTTGTTTGCTACTAATGAAAATTTAACCGCCGCGGCTATGTTTTTTTACGTATTTGTTTTTAGTGGTATCTAAGATTTTTATTCTCATTAGTTATTTATGATCATACTTTCAATTTTTGTTATTTTTATTATATCTTTTATTCTCAATTATTATTTGTTTGTTATTTTGCATCAGCCATGTGCAAAGCGGTATTACAAAAATTAGATTACATTTTTTATTTTTTTTATTTGTATTTTTTGTGTTTACGATTATTGATTTTTTGTGTTTTTATTTCTTCATGTGTATTTATTCTCCAGTTTAAATAATCAATTAATTTACTCTTCTTCTAGGTTATCTATTTTATTATTTATTATTTATTAATATTTGTCTCTTATTAGTGTATTTATTATTTGCTTGGTACTTTTATTGCAATTTTATTGTTATTTAAACAATGCATATTGTTGGTATTATTATAATTTCATGTAAATTATTCATTTATTAGAGCCGATCCATTAGTTTATGGTAGCACATCAACTTTACATACTTCGTTTAGTTATTATTTATATCTATACTTTTTATCATAATATACTTGTTGTGAAGTGTAGTTACACTGAAAGATAGCCGGTATTCGTGGAATATATCTTGTTTTGTATCTAGAAAATAGATATTATTTATCTTTGTTATGTATACACACGTGCAGTAATTAAATACAATACTGTTTGGTACGCAACCGATTCAGTCTACTGTTTAACTCAGTAAGCTATTTTATAAGTTAAGTGTTTTGCGTTTACATTTATTTATCTATGACTCAGCTCATTTACTAATATTTCTAAGCACTTAAAGAACCTTAATGTTTTATTCTAAGTACTGTATTCACATTATATCTAAAACGGTTACATTAATGATGATTTAATGATTAAAATTTAACATTTGTAACTTGTTATATTCTCTAATTTTAAATGTTTTTAATATTCAGATTTCTGAAGAAAAACAAACCCCCACTTTTCTGAGCTTAATCTCTTTTTAAGATTGGAGTAAAAGGTTTTGGTGCCTTCTGTTATTACTACAATAACTCTGTATAAGTAATTTTATAATCAAATAGTATTATATATATTTTTAGTGTATCTTATTTCCTATTTAATTTAATTATTTATTTACTCTTATAGAATTATAGCTTATATAATATGATGTGGTCTGTATTTACTTAATTTCTTATTTAATTCAGTTATTACTACGTATTTTATAAAGTATTAAATAATAAATATGATTATTTTAAAACTTTTAATTTAAAATATAAATTATTACTCTATGGTATTATTTATAATAATGATATTAAATTTGCTCTTTAGTATTACTATAATTGGGTGTAAATTGATAAAACTCCGATATAATAATTAAAATAATAATGTTTTTGTGTGTTATTTTTTTTTTTATCTATAAATTTTGAACACTTTCTAATATTGATTTTGTGTTGTGGTATTTTTCCCTATTAATCAATAATCTGCTTTAGATCATATATACGTTGTAAAATGCTGTCTGATACATATTTTTCTTGTAGTTAAATATACTTCCAATGGTAATAATTTAAGTTATAAATATAGTACTGTATAGAGTACTTCTCTTAATTGCTTTATGAACACAAACTTAAATACTTTTATTTTTTTATATAATATGGTATTTCCCATTTAATCAATATTTAATGCTTTTATCTGAATAATATAAGTTTAAAAAGAATTTGTTTATTGCGTAATATTATTATTTTCTTTTAACCAATTTAAATTTACTTTTAAAAAGTAAAAACTTAGTTATTTGGCTGCATAAATTTATATTGCATTTCATACAATTATCGTAGTAAAATTGCATCACGTATTACAAGGGGTTTGCTGATAGTATTAAATAACCAAATACTGTTGCATTTAAAATAAATATTGAGAATTTTCAAATTGGAATGATTATTATTGCTTTTATATAATGGCATAATAGCCTGTCTCAACCAATATTAATAAAACACATAAAACATTACTAATTTATGCATCTTTTTGTATAAATACGACTATTGTTTTTTAGTAGATACTAATTATATTATTAATATTATTTTTTTTATTTATTTTTACTACTAATATTATTCTCATTCATTTAATATATATATATATAGTTTATTTAATCTATTATTTAATTGTTCTTTTATATACATTATATATTATGATTTTATATTATTATTAATATATTTATGTCTTTAGTTTAGTTAATTAAAATGTATTTAATTAAATATAATTTTATTTATTCATGTTTTATTTTGAATAATATTATTAATTCATCCAAATTTCTGTGTTTAATATTTGTATTTCAGTAGACACTTTACGAGAAGTTATGAACACTATCCAAAATGTTTATTTTATTGTTAGAAGTTCATTTGATTTTTATGATATTTTTCTTATATTAAGAAAGGGAAATAAATTCTTTACTATAAAAAGAGTGAGAAAACAAAATATTTTGACTTGATCTACTTTTCTGATAAAACCTAATACATTAGATTAATATATTCTATTAAACTACTCATATCATTTAATGGAATATTTTAATAATTATATTTAAGATAATTGAATTGTATTTCCATATGTTTAGCAATATATACTTTAAAGCGTTTGTATAAGTAGAGTGATGATAAAAGTTCTTCGGATAGAATGAATTTTATAGAGTTTAAGATTGCCAAAATGAAAATCATTAAAAGTTATAAAAGTTTATGCTTACCGTATGTAGTTAATGAAGTAGAGGAACTCGTCTTTCTTATAGGCTGAGTAGAATTAAATATACTAGCACTAAATTAATTCATAGGATATCTACTCTATCTTTACATTAATAATACATTAATAAACAATAATTCACTTTCTAATTACATAATAATAATTAAATCAAGTGAATGAGCAATTGATCCTTACACCTCAATCACGTATCATAAAAAGAAATGTTATTTAATCGTCTCTCCATTACTTTACTTACATTTCTACTACTTCTCACATCCTTCTCATTAATTCTATCGTCTTTATAATCATCTCTTCATCTCTCTCTATATCATTTATTTACTTCTGTTATGTTTTCTTTAGTATTACGAAGTTTTAATCAGATAAATCCATGATATAAGAGGGAACAAAATATATAGCCACTTTTTCTCATCTCATCTCTCTCTCATCTCTCTCTCTTCATACTCTTTTCTCATCCTCAGCAGTCTGTCACTCTCTTACTCATCTCAATCATAATTTCTACATCTCTCTCTCTCATACTCTCTCTCTCTTTTCATACTAGTTTACTTTGCTTCTGTATATTTTTTAGCTTCGAACACGATATTTGTAATAATAATAATAATTTTTCTTTTAATTAAAATAAATTATTTTAGTTGTAAACTTGTTTTCAGTGTATGGAAACTGGTATAATGTCAGAATATGTAAATATCCAAAAATAAACATTATAACTTATTTATTTAGTTTTCATGATATATACATTGTGTTATTGTAAAATACTTTTATCATATAATGTTTTCTTTTCAGACTTTAACTCTGTTGCAACCAATATATACTTGGCGCCAGAAAAAATTCGTCGAAAGTAAAATCGATATCTACATTCAAAAACTACAAAGGTTCAAATGGTGAACTGCGTAAAGAGAAGACTCCTGCCTGTAATAAGCAGAAACATCTTAAATTCTAGCCTTTTAAAAATATATTAAAAATTTAAAACAGCAATGGAATGCATTGTTTTAAAAAATATGTCTTCTAAGCAAAGTTAAACATGGTTGTCCAATATGCGTTGTCGGTTTAAAATTTTAGTGTCTTTAACAACAATAAATAATTAAGTTATTTTTAAAAATAATTTTTTATTTTATTAACATTTTAGTGTCAATAAAAGAAAATATATATAAATTATATTATAAGTAAATAATATTATATATTTATATTTAAGTAATAACTACTATTAACATTATTGTATATAATATATTATTTTATAATATATAATTATAATTATTTAATATATTATTTTATATTTTATTTAATAACCTACAATTAAATAGTTGTATTGCTGCAAATTATATAACACTATTCAACTACTAAACTTAATATCTAATTATAAATATATACGTGAATATTAAGTTAAATTATAATAATATCTATATATTTATATTTCTAATATTACATTCTTAATCTTTGTAACGAAATCAAAGCATATAGAATAGTCAGATTTAATATAATATATATAATTATATATATTTATTTATCATAAAAAATTTATAAATATCTTAAAGAATATTTACTATATAAAAATTAAGTATATATAAATATATAAAATGTAAGATTAATAATATATATGTATATATAAATTAATAATATATAATAATTTAATATATATTATATATAAATATATTAACTATATATATTATATATATATATATATATTATATAATATATATTATATATATATATTATATATACTGCTATATATAATATATATATAATATATATATTATATATATATATAAATATAATATACTGTTATATTATATATTATATTGGATATATATTATGATATATATATACTATAATAATTTATATTTATATATATATATATAGATTAATATATAAAGTATATAATATTAGTAATGTCTATATAAAATAGTCATATATATACTCATTATACTTTCTATATAGTAACTACTATCTATTATTTATATATATATTTATTTAGGTTAGGAAAATATATAATATTATATAGTATAATATATATATATATATATATATAACTTTGTATATACGTAACTATATATATACCTATAATATAACTTAATGGAATATAATATCATATACTATAATATAATATATTATAACATACATATATATATATATATATATATATACTTATATAGTATATATATATAATATGTATATATAAATATCTATATTATATATATATAATATTATATATATTAATATATATATATAGTATATATACTATATATATATATATTACTAATATATATATATTATATATTATATATATATATATATAAATATAAACTTGTATTATACTATAGATATATATATTATATATATATTTATATATACTAATAATATATATATATAACTAATTATATATACATATATATTATATTATACTATATATACTATAGTAGTATATAATATATATATATATAAATATATATATATTATATATATATTATTATAATAATATATATAATATTACTATACTACTATATATATATATATTTATATACTAAAGTATTAATATACATATATATATATATTATATATACTATATATAATATATATATAAGATATATATTATATTAATATATATACTATATTATATACTATATATATTAACTAATATATATATATTATATATTTATTGGTATGAATGTGTGGCTATTTTGGTGCTTGTTATGTTTGCATTTGACAAGTCCTGATTGCATAAGTCCAGAAGTATATATATTCTATATTAATATTATTTTATAATATTATAATTTCATTATTGTTTTATTATTTTTTTAGAAACCTACTATTAAAGGAACAGATAACTGAAAACGATATATAATCATAACGCATTAAAATTTATTTTCTCAATCATTTTTTATTTTAAAAACATTATTCCAATTTAAAATAATATAATATATAATTATACGGAATATATATATATTACTATATTATATATATTATTTATATTATATATATATATATATATTATATATATACCTATATATGATATATAAGTACAATAATATATGTTATAATATTGCATAATATATCGTCAATTTATATTAAGATGTTTAAAGTTGAAACACGCTATCGAATAAGGAAGGTTAAAGAAATTAACTGCACATATCTCCGGAGTTTGGAAAACCACCGCCATTTGCGACTGAGGACAATAATACCAGGGGCTCGCGTTACGCACTGAGCTATCACCCTGTTTCCAACCCAAAAAGTGGAGATTCAAAGAGACCAGTAGGATTAAAGCAACCGAAGCTCCCATACTCAAGGTGAATCACCAGGTGTCCAGCCTGTCCTTCCCTTCGAATATCTTTTGATAATACTGGTTAAAGATTGTTAAATATGTGACAATCATCAATACTCGCAAATTCACTATAAAGATTTGACTCTATTAATAAGGATATCAGAACAACACACAACAAATAAACATTAAGTCCTCAATTCATAGTGAGAGAGCTGGATGGAAGCAAGCAGAAGATTTCAACAGCTTTGACAACTATGGATAAAAAATTCAAATCTTCACATCAATCTGTTCGAAATGCGGTCATGGCCAGTCAGAGTGTTTGAAATTAAGTCATTCTATGTAGATTTTGTAAAGGATTTCTAAAAATATAAAGTACGAGAGATACTGTAGGACAGGCTGGACACCTGTGAGCGCCTTGAAGGAGCTCGGTTTGCTTATATAACTGTTCTTTGCACATCTCAAACTTTTTTGTGGTTGGCAGATTGCCTCAGGCGTAATCGCAACCGGGTAGTATTGTCCTCAATGTCGCCAACATGGCGGTGGTTCAATCCCGGAGAAGGCATTAATTCTTTACCTTCCCTATTTTAATTTCTTTCCTTTTAATATATATATTATATATATTATATATATATATATTATATATATATATAATATATATATATATGTATATATAGATACTATATATAATATTTTATATATAGTATATAGTGTATATGTATCTACCGTCGGTATATATATTATATATATATATATTATAATATTATATTAAATATTATTATATATTATATATATATATATATATTATTTATATATTATAATATATATATATATATATAGTATTATAGATATTATTATATGTACTGTTATTACTACCTGAACACCAGATAATATTGTAATGTAAAACATAATAATATATACTAATAAGTATTATATATATAGTTTATATATATTATATATATATGTGATAGATCTTAATCTATTGTCAATAATAAAGTATTAATATATGAATTAAATTGAAAGAACGAAATAGTTTAAAATTTAGTAGTAATTAATAATAATAATAAATATTCTAAATTATAGTTTATTATAATAATAATTAATAAAATAAAAGGTCCAAATTCCAAATACGTGGATGTATCAGAAAGATCCAGTACGAAGCATTGAACAATCAGTATTTATAATTATTGGGAAAATAAGGAAAAAATAGTCTTAGGAGTCTAGGACTAATTTACGAAAGTGTGCATGAAATAAAGAGCATAGCGGTCAAGTCTTTGTAAAAGAAACCTCTCTCTCTCTCTCCTCTCTGCTCTCTCTCTTCTTCTCTCTCATACCATTCTTCTCTCTCTCTCTCTCTCTCTATCTCTCTTCTCTCTGCTCTCTCTCTCTTCTCTCTTCTCTCGTCTCTCTCTCTCTGAGAAGACAGTAAGGGGCCAAAAATGTCCCAACACAAGCTTCCTCAATAGATTCCTTATATTTGTGGTGAAGGTATACAATTAACAAATTGTCCCGTTTAATTAAAAGACAAAGTAGCATTAGAAAACATATTCAAGGATATTCAACTAAATCCAACAAGAAAATAAGAAGATCTTATTAGAAGTTGGCGCAATAATTGCAAAGATAATGGTGGTTAACATTTAAAGGAAATGATATCCATTATTAAATATTAATAGAAAATTACGGAATAACGCAGTTTAATCAAAGTGTTATTTCTCATAGAAAGAATATTAATAGTATTCTATTACTAACTCACTTTTGCAAATCTATCTTCACCTAATTACGATATCATTATAAATCCGTATATATTCATTTGCAAAAGCATACACGAGCAGCGCAGATCAGCTTTCAAGTTTTGTTATCAAGAATGGGAAAAAAAAAACATATTCTTATATTGTAACTATCTTTCAATAAATCTTGCTATTCATAGTTTAATAATTGTGAAACCATAAGAGTATTACGCAATCGTGATTTACTATCAAATATATATATAAAACAGTATAATTTGTGTTCGCTAGCAAATACACAGCGCACATAAATATTTTTGAAATATAGACGATATATATGTATATATATATATAGTTATAGATATATATATACCTTACAACTTTACTACTAATTCTATAACTATTATTCACTCTACTTATAAGCCTTGTTAGTTTCCCAACAGCAATTTACAATCTCGTATCAGTCCCTCATCCATATATTTTACAATATTATATATAGAGATATAATATTTTATATATATATTATACCTATATATATATATTATACCTTAATAACCAGTTAACATTATAATATAAGTGAGTAATGCTATAAAGGACTATATTATATTAAGTAAGATGACAATACTTTAGTTAACACGATCTCATAGGTATATAAATATTCACAAACTGTATGTTAGACAGGAAAGTATGCTCTAAAGCCTTCGAATTACAAGTTCGTTGCTTGGCCAAAAAAACAAGGGTCAAAAATATGAAGCATGACAGCTCGTCTTTTTTGTATTTCAAAAAAATACCTTATCACGGTCATTATTATTATTGATTATTATTATTATTATTATTATTATTATTATTATTATTTTATTATTATTATTATATTATTTATTATTATTTTTATAGATATATAAATATAATGCAATTTTTTAAATTTTATAAAAATCAATAATAATAATAAATAATAATAAAAATAATACATAATAATTAATAAATAATAATTAATAATAATAATAATAATAAATAATAATAATATATAATAATAATAATAATAATAATTAAAATATATAGTATAGATATATTAATAATTAATAGTAATATAATACATTATTAATATATTATAATTATAATAAATCTAGATAATTTTATTACTCTCACGCTATCGATTTTATTTCATTTTATATAGATATAAAGAAATTAAAAATTTCTTAATTATTATTATTAAATGTATTTCAAGTTTCAAGTTGTAGTTTTGAATTCTTCTCTATTATTATATTAATATTATTATTATTATTATTGACTATTTGTAACTTCCATGTGATGGGACGCTCAATAATTTTAAATAAATAATAATAATTAATTAATAATATAAAGTAATAACTAATAACATAATAATAATAATTATCTCTCGATTGGAATAATAATAATAATATTAATTAATAGTAATTAAATAATTAAATAATCTTCGATACATTAATAATATATAATATACTTTTTTTGCTATAGTAAGAGATGTACGGAATATGGTCTCGTTCATTTCATTAACTTGTGCGCGCTCTCAGCGGTTGGTCATGACTCTCTACTTAGCAACAAGGAAAGTGCGCTAAACACTAAATAAGCTCAAAACAGAGACAAACATCTATATAAGTTATGAACTCAGCACTCGAATTAAGAGGTTACGCATCTAATACGCATACAAAAAATTTTTTAAGTTCCAAGTGGAAGGCTACAACCTTGTATCCGTCAATGTCGGAAAGTGGAGGAAGATGAACATAGCCGACTTAGGGGTGTACGCGCAAAAGCGATGCTGGGACAAATATATTGAGATGAACTCGCCAACCCACAGAAAGATATGAAGGCCGGTAGATGAAATTGGAAGGAGCAAAATGTGTGGACTGGTGGGATTTTTTCGCTCATAAGAATTCCATTAGTTATGTTTTGGTATGACCCAGACAAAAATCGCGGCCGGACCACCTCCAGGGATTGTGTGACTCTCTCGCAAAAGATGACCACCGTCCAATGATGGGCTTTTGGCGTTCCGTAGTCTTTAGCACACGAGTATCCCTACCCAAACATGGTCTGCTGTGATTATTATACTTAATTAGCTGATATTAAAAATTTGTAGAAGGGGAGTTGTCTCAGACATGTGCGGACATAGGGATATTAATTACTAGGCAACGAGGAAGGGTACTAGTTATTTGAATGGCTCCCTGTTATGAGTTGCCGTATGTCCGGACTCCTCCTACCCGTCGCGGCTTGTTCGTCTTCTTAGCTATCTCAGATTAGGAAAGAACCCTAAGAAACACTAACTATTATAGAACATACTTTCATTTGACGTATAGGGCGGAAGAAACCAAAAGGTGTTTCTTAGTGGTTGAGTTGGTCGCAAGCACGCTTGGAAGATAGTGAGATGCCTTTCTTAAATTCGAAAAAAGATTCGGTGTTTCAGCAGAATCAGGCTGGAGAAGGCTGTGCTGCGATCCGTTTCGTTATGATTATACTGGTTCTTATTTCATTGTTCAGGAGTTTTAAGCCATTTATGCCATGTTCAATAGCTTCTTACAAGCTGAGAAAAAGCCGTTATTTGGAGTAGGACTGGAAAAAGGTGTGGGTATTAATCGATGGTCCTCGGTGTTACGCACTAGTGCAGGATATTTCTAGTACCAAGATCCCTCCGTGATATATGAAAAGACCATTCTCCTGTTTTAAACTGGCTTTAGTACACTATGAGGGTTTCTACGTAAACGATCACACTATAAGTTGTAAACACTCTCCCCTCAACTTCATTCTGAGCTGTGATTCTGCTTTTGTTATGTAGACTACTGATATCACCAATGTGCAAACAGATCAAGTAAAGAGAGATAAATCCCGCTCTTTTGATAGGGGAGTGTAGACAGAGATAATCAATACATTTGTCCATTGTGATCTGCCTCTCTGAGATAGATCACGGGGCATATAAAAGTGAGATGGAAGTCAGAACTTCAATTTAATTGGCCAATAAGAAAGAATTGTGATGAGTACACCAATTAAGATGTTGCCAAGGGCACTCGCGAAGTGAGTGGCTTTAAAAAACAATCCTGAAAATCGCAAGAGTCATCCAATTAGTGCCCACACATTAAGATGTTGTGAATCACACACAAAGTTACAGGTCATGTACTCCGAGGTCTTGCCCTTGGTTGAGGGACGAAAGTGACCGCGAATTGTGGCAGGTGATTCCTCGGACGTTCGGTTCTGAAGTGGGGTTCAGAAGATGGAAGCCGGTACGTTCTCGGTCAGGTGTGATTGGCACATAAACAAGATTTGGAAGAACGCCATAGTTCCGCAGTATTATCCTCCTCGCTCTAACACAGCATGATGTGAGATGGAGGCGTAGTCGTTTATACTATCCGTCACCCTCAAGTCTCACGAGGAGTAAACTGATGCCGTAAGTATGATCAAAGGAAACGTCATGCAAACCTAGCTCTCGATGTGTTCATATAGATATTGTGAAACGGATTAACCCGGTAGCGCGCAGGCGAAGTAGAGCAGACTCCATTTAGAGCAGAACAACTGTATCCTCCGCAAAAAACCGATTTCTCAGCGCTGAGTCGCTTCTCACGGGATGGGTGAGGTGGTGTCTCGCAGTAGGTGTGCTACAATATTGTGGAAATCAGTTGACTATAGTTATTGGTGCTTTGACCACCTCGATGTGGGACTTTTTCCAGACAAAAGACATTGACTCTCTCTAGTTTTTCCCAGATCTGTGCCTCGGAAGAGAATGTGTAATAAATGAGCCACCGGTCGCTCCAGTCTTCTCAAATAAATATGGGGGAAAACCCTGTCGACGGATCAGCTGAAGGGTTCGGGTCTCGCTACCATATATAAGACAATTTTATATATGGCGTTCTTTGCTCGCATAACACTCAGGTAGCCAAATGGATTACTTCGTACTACTTGATGCGTAGTAATATAACAGACTATTACTGAGTTCGGGCATTGGCATCGAATTAATCGCATGAAATCTCTTTTTTTTTGAAAAAACCAACACAGCTTCTAAGGATCCGGCGGTACCCCTCTCATAAGTCATTCGACAAATAACTTTCTATACGTGTGTTAGTCTTTTTATAAAAAAAACTATAGAAAGACGAAGCGATCCCAGGATCTTGTAATAGAACTGCACGCAGAAGGGGCACAGTTGTCCCTTCTACGGTCTTCAACAGATAAGTTGTACAGTGATTCGCAAAACCTCCTATCCCCACATCCTATCCTATGCCTATCTATTACCTGTCTCTCATCCTTCCTATCCTCGTCCTATAATCTACTATCTTATCTCATCCATTATACTCCTATCCTACCCAATATTCCTATCCCATATTCCTAGTGATACCTCCCGTATCCTATATTCCAATCTATCCTACCTCACTATCCCTTATCCTTATTAGGGTTCTTTTCTCGAGGATTCAGGAATGAAAACGAGTCTCCTAAAGGTATTATTGTCTTTTTCGAACAATCAAGAGACTCATAGGAGCAACCGCAAATTGTTCTACCGTAACGTCGTGTGATCTGAAACTCGACTCTCGTTCGCTTGGAATCTCACCTTGATTGTAGAGAAAGACAATTTGATTCCTGCAGTGACGGAAAAAACCGCAATAATCTCGAGCAGTTAGAAATTACGGAGTTGCTCCTATAAAGGGTCGCTTGCATGAAATTCGTAGTGCCATCGTACTTCAGACATTGGGTTATTTTTGAAGTAGTCGGATCACTTCCTTTGGTTTAGGAATAGGGCAATAAATTGGCCAATAAAGAAGAAGGGCATAGGAGGGAAGACGTCCTCCAGGTACTATTTGAAGATCCATCTTGCTGCTAAAGAACCTAATAAGATGTTCCTACACATGCTTATTTAATGGATGAGGAGGAGGTGATGGCGCACCATTCAGAAGGCTACAAAAGTTTCGAAATAGAGTGGATACGTCTCACCCCGTTGATATCTTAGAGCAATGTGTATAATGTGTGTTACTTTTCTCATGAGCTAGGGCTGTCGCCTGCCATCCATTGCTATAGTTGTAGCGAGTTCTCCCTAGGAAACTTTCTGCTCTGTTGGTGGACATTCATATTGAACTAGCTCTCTCGATAGGAATACGTCCTCGTCCCAGCGCAATACTCAGATACTGATTTACAGTACTTGAGAAAAGTTGAAATCTACACCGCAGGGTTGCTCTCTATGCCATCAGCACAATTAAATGTTCATGATATTCCACATTGACTCCGATAGGCAGCAGGTATGCACAGTCGTAATAGGACAACATCCTAACGTCTTAAGGCTCGAGAGTCAGACCTCTGCTCTCGACACGCAGTTACCCGGGAGCAGTAGTATTGACATATGGTAGAGCAGAAGATATAGAGACAAGGATGGAAAAGGTGGGCAATCGCTGCAGGTGTATTCGGGAAATTTTATACTGTGCACAGCCTTATAGATCGATCGAAACCATGGTGTTTATAACATTACATACACGTGGAGAAGTAAGTTAGGGAAATATTGCTCTCACCAATAAGTGAATAATGATAATAATAAATAATTAATAATGAATTTACATTATATAATCAATATCTTACGAGACAATAGAATAATTAATAACTAATAAATAATCATAATTACTCTAATAATAATAATTTCAATTAATTAAACTACATATATAATATAATAATAATAAGTTATAATTAAGAAATTAATAAATAATAAATAATAATTACTAGATTTATTTACACTATGTAGACATTATTTATTTAACGACGCAAAAAAATTATTCATGATTTGAAAAAAAGTTACATCAGAGATAATATTTGTTCCTCTAGAAACTTGTTATATAGCACGGGAAAAAAAGGATACCCACATTAAAGTTACTTAGTTAGAGTGATGTGGAAGTGAGTAGTTTGGGCTCACAACGTCCAATTAATGTTCTATTGAAACCTGGTTTTCTAAAACAACAAAACCTTTAACCCGAAATTGGATAGTAAACTCTCAGTTATATAAACTACTACGATACACTCTTAAAAAAGATATATATTTCTAAATTTATATGTTATAAATATTACTATATATATATATATATATATATATATATTATATTAAGTGTCTCATAGCTATTTATCGGTATTATTTCATCACTCCTCTGATATTTATTATCCACCAGTAATGATACGATATATTATATATAGGTAAGATGAATATAATAGTATATATCTTCATGTCCATATATGAGAAAATTATGTGTATAGGATAAAAAGCCATATATATTATTAAGATAGAATAAATATATTTATGTGAGATTAATAATTAATGTCCCAGAAAAGTTATACTGTAATAACTCAATAAAAAAAATGGTGAATAATAATAATAATGATTAATAATAATAATAATTAATAAATAGTATTTCAGGATACAACTTGAGATAATAAATGGGAGATAATTAATTCCCATGTATTGGATGAGTAAAGTATAAAAGTATACTCTATATGTTTATATGTATATTTAATGTATCGCCACTCAATTCGAACGCAAAAAGCCAAAAGCATCACTATATCATAGGCTTGAGCTTAAATAAAATTTTAGTATTACAACAAAGACTAGAAGTCGACAAGGAGTCTAATAACAAAGGTGATAAACAAAGTACTTCATGGCCTGCTTATCATGGGTATATATATTAATAGTATTAGAGTGATTATATATATATATGCTAATATGAAGAATTCGTCTAACCTGAAATCGATATACTTATCTAGTAATAAGTGTACTGTTTTATTAATAATATTATAGTATTAACTTAGTATCTATAGTGTAAATTATTCGTACGGATTTATGATTTTACCACTCAACTATGAATATATACCACTCTCAGATATTATCTATAAGTGGCGCGCGTGACATTATTTTCGGGTGTTAAGCCAGAGGCTAAGCCAATCGTGACCTTACTTCGCACATATAGTGAGCTGTTTCTCCTAAAAAAATTATTATAAAGCTCATATGATAATTACCTCTTATTATAATATCCTTCCAACAACTGAAGATATTCTTATTATACTCATACTAATATTTTTTGCCTATACGGGTTTTATTTATATTGGATAATACATATACTCTTGTACCGGAAGCACACCTACATTACTCATAGCCTTTAACTCCTATATCTACTACACAAGGTACTCATATAGTGTCTATTACTCAATATATTACTTTATAACTGTATAAGTAATATGCTGAGTGGATTATCAAATATAGTCATATTATAAACTATATATTGCTAGACATATATATATACTTATATACTACATAGCTTCGTAAATTTTGATAAATTGACTTAAACTATTAATAATATAATTTATAATAATAATATATATATAATATAATAATATATATATATGATAGACTCATGTATGTTGTATATGAATAAACTACTTAATTATAGTTATATATATATACAAATATATATATATTATATGTAAGTTATTTTAGAGTAATTTGTAGAGTATTATGTACATGGGAATTCACAAATATCGCGCGCCGATATATATAACTTAAAATTAAATATATCCTATACAAATACTCACTCTAATATATAAAGAATACCTATATTATTATGTGTGACATATAATTTAAACACTCCCTTCTGAACTCAACCACTAAGACACACTAACTAAGTACCATTGTAAAAATCACATCAACAACGAGGATTGCTAGGGCGGCCTCTAAAGAAACTGGGAGTGAATATTGTGTAGTGACTGCGTAGCTATTTATTCCTTACTCTCTCAGGTTACTCCGAGCTATGTACAAGTCGGTCTTCATCTCGTCCCTTATGGCGAAGTTACTGTTCTAGTATCTGGCGGGTGCGCTCTTGGTTTCACCCGGCTTTTGGAGCAAGGGTCGAGTTCATAAAGCCATAAATGTCTTATAAGAACTGTCTGCTACTTTCGATATTCACTTAACCCTCTATCTCTGCGGCGCGGATGTTGATGACTTGATCTCATTTATTCGTACTATAGGTATCGTGAGGCTAGGAGAGTGTTCGAGGGGAATTATTACCACTCGCGTTCCAGCCACTATTACAGTATCGCCTGCTCGTAAGCATAAGGGGGCTAGTGTCTGCTCACGATTCTGATGTAGATATTGCGATAAACTCAGAGCGCATAGTTCGCGGCTGTCTGGTGTAGCTTGCTTCTTTTCCTGCACCTCGTGTTCTGTTAACTCTCTTTCCATCTTCTGTGTTTCCTGCTGGATTTAATCTCCCTCACTTTACCTGCGTCTGTGCTCATCGGCGTAATTTGCGCTAGCGGATGTAATTTTGCGTGTAACACCCCTCCCTGATTGGGGCTCTCGCCCGTGTAGTTGGTGGTGACAACGTATAAAAAAAAATCAAACAAAAAAGAAAAAAGTATATATAAGTATATAAATTATTCTCACGATGATAGATAAAGGTATAATAATTAATATATTAACTAATAACAAGTTTAGTTAGATCATTGAAAATCACATATGACCATTTGATAGCTTAATCATATAGATCTGCGGCTTTACAACTGGTTGCATAATTTATATCATATATAATAAATTATTAATTATAAGATGATTCGTCGCACGTTCTAAACTGTAATTTAGGATTGCTCGGTCTTATTCAAATTATCTTTAGTGGAGAGTTCTTTTGATTTATGCTGAGTATAGTCGAATTTCAGATTGCTGGTGTTCCAAGTGTTGTTAATATTCGTCGGAGTTGCAACTAAAAATTATAGTTGCTCTACTGTTATTCTCATGTGCCTATGGTGCGCAACTGTGTGGATTGTCATGCTACGAGGTACTATTGCAGTATACAGTCCACTGTTTATCTCTTTTTTTAAAATAAGCTCAAGTGCTTAAATTGCCACAATGTTGAGCAAGAAAATAATTAATAAATATTTATCTAACATTAAACCATAATTTACTACAATAATATATACTATATACTTTAATATATTATTTAATGCTATTAACTCAATTTGTATTCATAGGTCTTTATACTTTTTCCGGACTATATGTTATTTCATTAAGATCGCAATTTAACTTAATTTATTTGCACCTTTCTAACACGTAATTTGGAGAGTCGATGATAACAGTGCTGTTGTGGGAACTCAAAATAGTCTTTCTCGGCTCGATATACGTTGCCTCTTGCCTTATAGATCCGTTCTAAATTACTTTTCATGTTCATATAAATCAGTTGAAATCTTTCTTCCTTAAATTTATTTCTTCATGATATAGAGGGTCAGTTGACAAGTATTCGAAAAATTTATGTTTCTGTGTGTGGAGTTTCTATTTGATAATAATACGCTTTCATAATTATTTTTATTTATTTTATGTTAAGTGTTTTTTAATTAATATTAATCTAATTAGATTTATAAATACGGCTATATTGGATTCGTATTCGTTTGCTAAGTTTCATTTAAAAAATTGTTTACTGAGTGTTTGTAGGCCAATTATTAAAAGTTCAAACATGTAAGAATATGTGTAATACAGTCAGTGATTTATATATAAAACAGGAAGGGAAGAAATTGATCTTCTATTATAAATAAATGTAAGTACCAAAAATATAAATTTTCATTTATATATATTAATAGTATTATTATATATATATATATATATATATATATATATATAATATATATATTATATAATATATTATATATATATTATATTAGTATATATATAATATACTTTATATATATATATTAACTATATATTATATATATATATATATATAGTATATATATAAGCATATAAATACTAGGTCTCTATGATTTATAATAATAGACTTTTTTCATATATATTATAATGTTATGATATATTATTGACATAAGTATTAATTTTGATTTTGCCTCTACTCAAGTGAATTTTTGACACGAGCCAGCGACTGAAGTTACCCTATCATATTATAGCAATAACATAATAAAATATATTATATATAATATAATGAATATAATAATATATATAATATTAGAATAATAATTATAATGATGATAAATATTATATATAAATAGAAATTTATTATTAACTCCATACATTCAGCTATATATAGGACATTTACCGTAAATTGTGGAGTGAGTATAAACTCACGATTATCATATATTATATAGTATACATACTGAAGGTAATACTAAAATATATACTAATCTATATATAGTATAGTATATATACTTTACTAATTATGATATACTATAAAACATACAATGATTAAAAATATTATACTATATATAGTATATATATAGATGAGAGAGAGAGAGAGATAGAGTGGAGAGAGAGATCGAGAACTGCGATTTCTGATATATCATAAATCGCGCAAAAAGGTCAATTAAATTTGTCTGATGTACAAGTTGTATAAATATATTCCGATAATATAAGATGATCTCTATAATTACATAATCTGCAGAAGATCATTTTTCGGTTTCAAAGTTTCTTTTAATTAAGCGTTAAAGATCTTCTACTTAATCCAACTTTTAAAAGCAGCCATTTGGTTTTCTAGTGGCTAAAGTTTCGGGCAAAGGTAAGTTTGAAAAAGATTCTTCTCGGTTCTGTTATAATTTTAGAAATTTTATATTAGCTTCTTTTTGTTGTTAAGTGTATATATATTATTATATAATATTATTATAATACCTAATATCCTATACCTGGTTTTTTATTTAATTAGTAATAACTATTACTATAAAATATACTATAGTAGTATTATATTATTATATATTAATCATTAAATTTAATATATATAGGTATATAATATATATATATAGCCCACATAATCCTATAAAAGGAAGTTACATATCGTGGCGTGATATCGAATATCACGCAACTCTGCGTCGTGCATCCCCTTCTCGCACGTGTGAGCGTGTTAGCTAAGGATCTCATAGAACAATGAACCACCTCTAGAGTTATTCACCTAACGTGTTTTTTTTTAATTCATCGTTAAATTTTTATTATTTGTATTAATTTTTTATATTAATTTTCTTTTTAATCTTTATTAAGGGGCTCGAGCCGACGTGAGGGACAGAGGGGGGGACGAAGTCCCCCCCCGTTGCTTCCCCCGCTGAGGCCGAGAGGCCCTGACTCTTTTCAATCTTTGCGATTTAATCTTGGGGTATTCCTTTTAGTAAAAAAAAAAAAAACTCATCTGGCACCATGCGCGCTTTAACTTTAAAGAACATAAATAAACAACGAAAAAAAAACATCGACAATTTAACATTGTTCGGTGTGGATATTATAGTCGGGTTAACATACCCGTTTTAGAAGAAGGAGTTACCCTATAATATATTATATATCTAACTATGTGTATAAATACTATATAATTAACTATATAAGTATACTACAGTCTATCTATTAAGGTATATATAATAAGTATATCTAAGTAAAAAGGGTTCCTATATATAGTCTTACCTATATACTCAATTATATATAGTATAATATTTAATATAAACAAATAATAATAAAATAATATAATATAAATTTATCAATAATAATAAATCTAATAATCTTATAAGTGAATACAAATTGATACAGATTAACTTTAAATAATTAAATTAAAAAACCGAACTAGGTTTTATTATTCAGAAGGACAACGCGATACCTCTGGGTAAATAACCGCGAAGATTAAAACCGACTAGTGGCGGAAACTTTTGCTCGGGCGACATTTCTTCTAACACGGTTGGTATAATAAATATTGGCTGGCAGGAAAACACTAGGACGAGAGAGGGACTTATCAGCTCGAACTAAATTGATCAATTGTGCTTTAAAAATTTAAAGCTGCTAAGGTCTTCCATCGAAGTCCTAAGTTGTCGCGCGGTGTGCAAAATCGGACGTCGGGAAACCGCTTCGAATTTTTTGGAAAAATAAAATAACGCCTATTATAAAAAACCAAATAAAGAGAAAATACTGGAATATTTGTACTTTTACCATCGTTGGAGATTTTTATGACAGGACTTTCCCTAGTATTATACCCTGTAAACGGGCGCACAAGAAGAGACTCTCGTCGAACCCGCTTCGGTCGCTCAGATGGAGACTCAAATTGCCTAAACTATGATGGAGATTCTTCCTTTGATATACTTGTATGTATCTTATTTTATGAAATGATACGATATATTTAGTTTCCTTAATATAAAAGTTAAATAAAATATTTAAAAAACTTTTTGGGCAAACATTTCCGGAAACATAAAGTAAGTATTTGTTTTAAGTTAACAGCAAAGTTCTTGTCCGTTTTCATTTCGCTAGACCCCGAGACGTCTTCAATTCATATTTCCACAGAAATCGAAAGATTTTAACAACGAAGAATTTTACAAAAAACTGCCTTAGTTCACTGGAGACAGAGTTTTACACAGTTCTCTCTGAGGTCGAGCTTTAGTTTCTTAACCTCTAGAAATCCCTCACTAAATCTGATAGGAGTGCGACTCCATTGCTAGGAGACTTGGTCGAATGGCTCAACTTGGATGTTACGTTTACGTCTCACGTACTAGAAGCTTCGCGTCAAACGTGACTCTGGAAACTCGTATGTTACAGTGTTGGCGCTCTGTGTGCACCGTCCCGGCTGCAAACTTTACACTAGTTTCTGGGATTCTGAAACCGCTCATTAGCCGGCAAGAGATCTGTAACAATAATATGAGAACAAAGTAGCGAAGCTTGCCAGATTATGTAGCACTGGCAATTCAGGCTGATCCTGTCGATCCTGTGCACATCGCGATTCTAACCTGAGTTTGATATCATAATTATAATTAATATTATTTAAATAAAGATATTATAATTAACTATAAAACCTGTTAAATCATATTATTATACACTTTTAATATATATATATTATCAATATTTAAATTTAGTAGTATTATATTAAGATTGCTTTATTATTAATTAACTAGTATAAGTTATATATATATACTTATAATAAGACTATTTTACTTTTATAATAATCTCTAATAACATTTAACGTACTCTATAGATTAATTATGTTAGTGATTCAGCTCGTGTGCCTCCTCCTAATAATAAGACATTTATATGATTATATAATATATCTCTATTATATATAATATATTATACTAGTGGAGTGATATATGTATACTATAATTTTTATAGTACTTTTATGGTTAGTGAAGGTGATATACGTCATTTCATAGGTTCTACGTTTAGTTAGGCCTATAAATTAATAAAATTTTATAGTAGTCGTGTATAAGAGTGGCACAATGAAAAAGAAGTCGAATGACAATTTTTCTTATATCCAATATAACTCAACTCTTTATTCTTTACTGCGCAGAAGGTGTGGGTCGCACACCACACGGCACAGACAACACACACACACACACACACGCACACGACACACAACACACACTCAAACACACACACATCGCACCATCCCACACACAATATTGAGTATGATCTATCCCAATATAAATCACCAAGAGGAATATAAATATCGAAATATCAATTTCATGCATGGGATGAGATAAGAATTAACTTTCATATATTACCAAAGTATTTATTTATATGAAATTTAACATGAGGTTTTACCAGACTTTGCTGAAAGGCTTCTGGGGAAGGGGGAGATTGACAGTTATTTCCTTCGAATCAAAGTAATGAATATAACTTTATTTACCAATTTATTTATTTATTCATCATTCAATCATTAAAAATTTATATATATCTTTATTTATGATTGATGGTGTAATAATCTTATTGCCTTGTCTAACTCTTTCTCTTATTATATATTGTAATCTTAATAAGTATATGACCAAACAATATTATAATTTATAAGAATATTTTGATTAAAATTTATTAACTGAATATTGTAAATTTAAGCAACAACTTCTCTATTATTGTTATTATTATTATTATTATTATATATTATTATTATTATTATTATTATTATATTATTATTATTATTATTATTATATTATATTATTATTATTACTATTATTCTATTATTATATTATTATTATTATTATTTATTATTATTATTATTATTATTATTATGTATTATTATTTATTAATTATTATTATTATTACATTTTATATAATAATCAATAATCTAACTCAATAATAATAATAATAATCAAATAATAATGATAATACAAGTAACTCAATAATAATAATAAATAAATAAATAATATACTAAGTAATTAATAATAAATAATTAAAATACATAATAATAATATTGATTAATCAATAATAATAATTTAGATCCAGTGAACATGTGCAATAAATATATATATAAGTGATGTGAATAAATAATAATAATATAAGTAAATTAATAATAATAATAATATAATAATAATACTAATAATAATAATTAATATACAGAATAATACAATGATAATATTATATAAAAGAATAATTGCGTTTATACATAATAATAATCTAATATATTAATAATAAATAATAAAGTAATACTTTTAATAATAATAATAATTAATAATACATAATAATAATAATAATAATATAACTATAATAATACAAATAATAATAATAATACATAATAAATAATACATATCAACTGAATATTACATAATAATAGATAAAACTTATAAATTATATAATAATCTCACTCAATTTCTAATAATAATAACTTATCATTTAATTATCCTAGTAGTACAACAGAATAACTCTGATGAACTTAACTAATACTCAAATAATATATATAATATATTTCAATAATAAGGTCTCTCCAATACTAAATCAATGACTTAAAGACGTATGAGTGCAATTATATACATAAATAAAATACGATATGCTAATAAATATACATAATAATTCAATAAATAAGTCAGAAGATACAACTCACTGGAACTAGTATAAAAATAAAGTCAATCACTACATAATTATAATACTCATTACTCTCTAATTATAGAAATACATGCCATAATAATAATAATATATAATAATACATAATAATATAATAATCATAATCTAATAATTAATAAAAAATAATAATAATATATAATAATAATAGATACTTTTAACTATAATCATAATAATAAAATAATAATACCATAAATAATAATAATACTAATAATAATAATAATTTATAATAAATATAAATATATCAATTATGTCTATCAATATATATATAATAATATAATATTTGTAACTCTCTCACTCAGAGATACACGCCATCTGAGTTATAGACGTGTGGAATCGATGATGCTCTTCAACGCTCACACCTCAGCATCACTACACACCATATTAGGCTTACATAAATATAAAATATGTTACTTAATCTCAATTATAATATAATGCCATATACTACATAATAGTATATTAGTATAGTTATAACGTACTCTCCTCTCAACTAGCGTGCAGTTAGTAATATATATAGTCTCTCTTTTATATACTTATAACCTGTCGCTTACATAATGAATACATTACTTCGTAGAACTCATTTATATCTTGGTTTTTAGAAGTGTATATAATATAAGAAGTATAATAGTACTAGATATATTATAATGAAGAGATGATCATTGTTTGATACTTTTTAAAATAATATTTTGATGAAGTATTTTACAAATATAACACTCATAATTTATTATATAGCTGTCGCTTAGTGTAGTAGCTTTCTATATTGTCTCTCTCACGGACTTTTATATTATTCTTGGTCGATACTTATCACCTTATTAATAGGAGCTGGTAATATAATTATCCTCTATAATAGCGGTTTACCCTTTTTATATATCATATTTATATATAGTTTCCCTATTTTTTACTAGAGGATACTATTGGTATAGACATATGATATTATAAACTATATAAGCAAACAAAAATCTCCAAAGTGATGTTTGTACATTTGCACAATAATTCCATTCATATCATTACTTTTAGTTTGTTTACGTGATTTTTATGTATCAAATAGTGCAATACCGAGAGAAGTGTTGAAATACGCTAAATAAAAAGTAATATAAAGTAATAAGAAGAATCGGATCTCTCCCTTTATTCATTTCACGAGGAACAAAAAGTAAAAAGTGGTTATAAAATAGATGTTTTAAGAGTATAAATTAAAATTATTGTCTAAATACATTTATTAACTCACAGAGCTTATCAAAATTTATTAAATTAATTCTTATATAAATTTTTATTTTCAATCGTCTTTCATATTGATAACATTGGGTTTAAAGAAAGGAGTCTTTATTCATAGTGTTGCTTCGTTCGCATGCTCCTATATGCAGACCGTTAACGTTACAAGATATTTCCTCACTAATTACTATTCTGATACAAAGGGGTGATTAATTTATATATTTTCCATTCATTCGCATCCCCCATATATATAATATATACTCATATATATTATATAATATATATATATATATATATTTAATTAATAAATATATATAATATATATATATATATATATATATATAAATATATATATATTTAAAATATATATATATAATATATATATAATTATATTATATATATTATATATTTATATATATATATATTATATATAGTAAATATATATATACTCTATATAATATATATATATATATATAAAATTATTATATTTATATATATATATTATTATAATATATATATATATATATCTATAATATAGAAAAAATATATATATATTATATATATATATATATATAATAATTATATATATATACTATATATATATTATAATATATATAATTCTGTTTTATTGATCAACAAGTGCTGAAATATATTTAGTCATAATGACTTTCTTTTTGAGAAGGATGTGCGTTTGAAAGTCTAATGATTTCATTGAATTAAAAAATCTTTTGATGCTGGGTGAATTCTCACGATATTGATATCGCTTCAGCTACTACTACTACTACTACTACTACCACTACTACTACTACTACTACCATTGCTACTATTTCTACTATACTACTACTACTACTACTACTACTACTACTACTACTAATAATAATAATAATAATAATAATAATAATAATAATAATAATAATAATAATAATAATAATAATAATAATAATAATAATAATAATAATAATAATAATAATAATAATTTTGAACACAAGAGAAGAGAAAAACCTGAGTGGCAATATCAGAGGACTGAGTAACAAGATAAAAAACCTGTGACAATTTAAAAAAATCTGAGTGGCAAGATAAATTGGCTTGAACGACTTAATAATAAATCTAATACCATGTACACAGTATATAAATTTTAACCTGGAAAATGTGCCTATTTTCGTATCTTCTCAATGTTCCAGGATAGATTACCAACAAATAGGAAACGACGTTCACACGGTTAAATTATGATAACTTTTTTTTTGAAAGAGCTAGTAAATTAATTTTATTGTAAATTTCATAAGGAAAAATGTTCATACCTTTTTTAACCAATGAAGCGTTTGTTTTAGAAATATAACAATGTTCAAAGAGTAATTCTTGTATTTTAGACCCTGCTAAAACAATAACAATAATCCTCGCATCTTCCTCAGAGGAAAAACTAATATCTGAGAAATATATTTATGGGAAGAAATATATTAACTAGTTTTTTTTGACTAATTTTATCCCATTTCCACACTCATTGACGGAATTTTGGATCTCGATAGAAATTGTAGACATTTCAAATGTCGTCTGAGCGGGGTATAAAGGAGAAAAAAATAGACCAAAGTGAAGGGAACGAATAATACGTGCAAACTCATATATATATATATATATATATATTATATTAATATTTTATAATATATATTATATATAATATATATATATATATATATATATTATTATATATATATTATAAATATACTATCTTATTTAGTTGAATTGAATTGGTTTATGTACAAGAAGGTATACTCTTACTATTATCATGATTATAGTGATTCGTTTTGAATTTACAAAGAATTGAGGTGTCTGACTAATTGGTTGTAGGACAAGGCTATTCGGAGTGGATTATATTATTATATATAAAAGATAGTAGGTGAAGATTTATGATATATATATATTAAATTGCTATTTTTTAATAAGTATTATATTATGTAATAGTATACTATAGACTAAGATATGGAAAGTGATGAATTGCGTTTAGTAATATATCTCAAATTCGTATATATATTAGAGTAGCGATAATGACACACAAAGTACGGGATATTGACGTATTAACGTGGCGGGTATGTAATAATATATATATAGTAATGTATAAATATGTGTTGTGTGGTTAGTGTAGTTGATAGTAATGATTAAGAGATATATATATATATATATATTAAAATTATATATATATTATATATTATATAATATAATATTAATATTATAATTATAATATATTTATAATAATATATTATATATATATATATATATAATATATATAATATATAGTATATATTATATTAGTATAATATTATATATATTTATTGGAAAATATAATTAAATATAAGTTATAATATATATATAGCTAAAGAATCTATTATATACAGTAAGGATAACTATATATAAATTTGTACACTTGACTCATAAAACCATAAAATAAGGCTCTACTTTATGAAAAAGCTCATATTTAATAGACTTATGGGACTTAATTGTCAGATTTTTTACGACTATACAGTATACAACATTACTCACAACAACTTCGAATTAGACAGGACGCACGCACAAATTTGTGGAGATATGTGAAGCACCCTATAGATGGCTAGGATCTGACATAATTTTTACAGCGGTCAGTGAATTTGTTTTTAATGAGATAAAAGCATGGTGCACGTGACTGTATAGGACGTGTGTCGATTACGTAAAATGATACTTTGTCGATTCAAGTCTCCGTATCATGTAACGCATCGACGTATAATTTTCGTGGGTAAATTTGCGTATTATCAATGGAATTGGGATTTTAGAACTCCCTTTGACCTCTGTTCCCAACTTACTCCCCAGAGCCAAAACACCCCTTGTTTGCAAAAATGTTTCACAATTTTTAAACAACGCAATATGAAAAAGACACACAAATATTCCACGAAACTTCACATTAAAAGGGAACCGCAATGAAAATCGGGCTATACGAATGGTAAGCATTACGCCACGAATCGTTTATTTCAACAGAGGGTCTAAGTCCCCATAGTAACACGACAAAAATAGAAACACTTCAACCATAAACCTCTTTTACTCCTCAAAATCCAAAAATAAATAAAAAAATACATTAACTTTAAACTTACACTAATGACTATAGACTCAGAAAAAAAAAATACTAAAATACAAAATTTTAAAAAAAATGTACTATGAATAATAAAAGAGTGACAAATTCTCTTCCAAAAATCAGTTAGGTTGTGGGACGGCGAGGTGACGGCTAAAACATAGGGCCGGGCTGACACGCTCCCCCTACTGATATCCGAGACATGCTCCACCATCAGGTTCCTAATCATGTTGTCACAAGAGACACATCCCCTTTCCTTGCTGTATAAGGGGTGGTGCTCAACTTATGCGGGTCAACCAGGACCTTACGGTGACAAAAATACCGCTGCCTAAAGCAGGTAGGTTACTGGCACCTTGTCTGGATAAAAAACATGAGCCAACACGTCCGGAATCCATCCCCTACTATTTATTTTTTACAAATAAAGGATACCCTATATATATATATATATATAATATATATTTATATAATATACTTTTTCATATATTTCTTTCTGGGGTAATATACTAAGTTTACCTTAATTTACTTAGTTTCTATGTTCCAAAATACTATAGAATCCCTAATCTTTTTATTATACCTTATGGGCAAGATTACATATACGATTCTCTCTCACAACAACACCCCTAACCCGGTTGTACGGCAGCCCGGATTCCTAGGAAGAAAACGCATGAGGAGATTTATATATATATATTATAAACATCAATTTTTAAATGCATAAAAAGATATTATATATTAATTTATTATATTATAAATATTAGAAACTATCACTTATTACTCAAGTTCTACTAATATATGCCAATATATATAAAGAAAGATAAAATGTGACAATATAGTTTATTATATAAATTATTTATAGTGATTTGTAAATTATGAAGAATTTGAATTAATTAAATTACTATCAGTTGTGAATTCTTCATAATAGTAGGGGATGTATTCCAGGACGTGTTGGTCATTTTTGCTCACCGGTCCAGTAACGCTACCTGAGGCTTTTTTTTGTCACGCGTAATTGTTTGGCACCCTTTCAAGAAAGGGGGTTGGCCTGCCGGATGTGGGCATCCGTCGTACGTGTCACCTGGTTTTCTTTAACGGCATCCCTTGATTTGGCCTCTTACAACTTATCCTCACCCTAGTGTATATATATATATCATATATATATATTTATTATAAATAATATATATTTATATAAGTTATATATATATATACATATATATTATAATTATATAATATATATAATAAAGTATTATATATTTTATATATATATACTATATATATATATATATATATATATATATATATATATATATATTATTATAATATATATTTATATATAATAGTTATATATAATATATATATATATATTATATACTATAGTATATATAATGATTCGGATAGGGGATTTCTTTGGGGGTAAATTGGGTTTGCGGGGGGGGGGGTGGGGGGGGGGGGGGGGAGAAATAAGTTGATTAGGTTCCTTTTGCTCTAATGTATGTGAAGGAAATATATACAAGAATTTACCAGAAACTCTCCATGGTGCCAGAATGCGTTGTTTTTTTTCTTTTTTTTTTTTTTAAACATGCAAACTTTAAACTCGCACACTTCAAATTTAAATAATTAATTGACCACCCCCCGCCCCCCTAAATTTTTTTTGAGAACCCTCTTTTTTTTTTAATTGAGATTTTAGTTTTTTTTTTTCTTCTTTTTTTTGATACGTTAGTTAGTTATTTTAAGTTTTGTAAGATTTTTATCTGTTGTTCATGTCTTTTTTATCATGGACCTATGTTATAAGGATTCATTCCGTTGTTGTGTTTTTATTCCCTCATTGCCGTCCGCTTATATTTTGGTTTTTTTATTATTGGCGTTTTTGTTATTTATTTTCAATCGTCGGATGGAAAGGTACGTTTAAATTACAGGTACGTATAGACTTGTTTTATCATGTCGTGGTTTTGATCAATCGACAAATCATTCAGAGCTTTCTCTCACCTCATCGTCAGCGTTTTTTAACAAATTCCGCGGAGTCCGCGCCTCCACTGGCCCGAATCGCCCGTCGCATTTTTATATTTATATAGTATATATATATAATATATATTATATATCTATATTAAATATATAGCCGGATTTGATATAATAGTGTAGTACTTGGTGAAAATATATACTATATCAACTAAAACTATATATTAATTTTATCGCTAAGGTTATCTAATTTTGTATTTAAAAAATATATAAAAATATCATATTTATTATATTTATTAAAAAATAAATAAAATCGAACTCACTACAATCTACACACCACACATTTCACTACATATACATCAACGTGAAGGCGCAAACATACGTTGGTAGAACTTTATCTCTCACGTATTAATTTATATCACACCATCACCATTTTCGCAGAGTTCACTGTGAGCACTACTTATCTCTTACGCGACTGGCCCTATCTCATAAAATGCCTCACACGTCTTATATATATTCAGATGTCCCCATTACGGTCTACATAAATTCCATAATAATAGACTCGACCTCTCACTAAAGAGGCAAACCGCGGACCTTTTAACCACACCTCCTAAGCGGTACATAGGTTTAATACTTATTTTTGTTTGTATCACTTATTAAATGTTATAATTATTTCAAGTTTAATATTAATAAAGCAAGTCCAATGATTTTATAATTAAATATAAATTATATAATTATTATAATAATAATTATAATAATTATAATTAAATAATATTAAATAATAAATACTAATTAATTAAGATAATAATTAAATATAATTTATATATTATATAATATATAATTTAATTATATTTTTTAATTATTTAATAATAATATATATATATAATATAATAATTAATATATATTTTAAAAATATATATATATATTAGTCCTTTCAAAAGCGTATATTAATATATATATAATATATATATATTTATTTATCTATATATATAATTATTATATTTATATATATATTATTTATATTTAATCTATATACTATATATATATATATTATATATAATATCTATATATAATAATATATTATGAAGAAAGAGAGAGATGTTACGAGAGAGTAGATAGTAATGACAGAAAGAGGAGAAGAGAGAGAGAGAGTCTTATATATTATATAATAATAATAAGAGATAAAGAGTGATGAGGCCAGAAGATTCAGGTGTGATACGATTTGCGGTTAGGAAGGCCCACGATTGGCTTTCTGAACGCTTATTGTAGGAATATTAAACTAACTTTATGAAAACAGATGTATAGAGATAATTTAAAATACTGAATTATAATGTTAATTATTATTATTATATATTATATAGATTTATATTTTAATTTACTCTATATTATCTATTTTATATATATTTGTAAATATAAATTTATTAAAGTTGAATTATATTTTTTAAATTTTATGTTTCTTATTCATATTATTTTTTATTTGATATTTTAAATATAATCTTTAGTTGCATTATACTGTTAATAGTTGAGAGTTGAGTGTCTAGCCTAATAGTTGTTATAAATTAAATTATATATATTTATTCTCGCTTAAGTTGATCTCCGCGTAATTATAGTGATTATCGCAGCGTCGAAGGCGGAAGCTCTTTGCTCCGAATTTCGACACCTTAATACGAGCAGCGGTGTGTATTTCCAGTGATTTCAATCGCGGTATCGAGGTTGTTCGTACCTCGTTTACAGTATTGGCTCTTTATTTGAAATTATATAGATTATTAATATTACTTATTTTTATTATTTTTTTAATGTTTATTTTGTATATTATAATATGCGTTATTATCGTTAGAGTATCATTTCTCATATCATACTTTATTTATTATTTTTGTTATATTTAGGTTAACTTTTCATTGCGTAATTATGTTCACGTGGCTATTTTTAACGATCTTCAAAAGATTCACGTGCTACAAAGCGAGCGAAGCGAACGTAGATCAAGGGTTTCTGAGACACACAGTGCCTTGATCGTAAAAACCTCTTCATCACCCAAGAGAGTTAAAGAGAGAGAAATGATTAGAGAGAAAGAGAGGGAAGTTAGAGAGAGAGAGTAGATTTGAGAGAGAGAGATAGAGTATCTTACTTCTAAATCTCTTTATAGTATCGTTATACGTTATATTTATCCTATCATTGAGAAGGAAGAGAGGAAGGAGAGGAGGGAGAATGTCCGGATGGACAGTCAGTTTACTTATTTAAGGCCAGGTGAGTGGGGTTGTGGTTTTTTTTGCTCCTTGTTTTGTGAATTAATAATAGATACGTTTTTTGTGTTCTACGATTTAAAATTGATTTTGAGTGATCTAATATTTGATGAATAATCGGAAGTAAGTGTCGATTATTGAGTGTGGAGAGATCTTTCTTGCACTTAAAAGAGTTATCCCTTATCTGAGAGCCACCGATGAGTGATGAAAGATATCTTAATTCGATTTGGCAAGGGATGTAATGGAAAAAGAGCTACATAGTCTAATGCGAAATAGGAAAATCTGTACTGAATGAGGAATTCGGTACTTTACAATAAGAAATGAAAACTGCATGTGTTCAATACAAGAATTCATATCACCGAGTTATTTTTTTAAGGCACAGTCCGTAAAAAGGTATATATATATATATATTATATAATATATATATATATATATATTATATAATATATTAATATATAGTATAAATATATATATTATATAGTAATATATATATTATTATATAATATATATATATATAAATATATTTATATATATAATATATATAATATATACTATATATTAATTATTCTTTTTTCTTTAAATATATATATATATATTATATATAATATATATATATATTATAATTATATAATAATAATATATATAGTATATAGTTATATTTATAATATATATTATATTAATATATATATTATATATAATATATATATATATATATATAATATATATATTAAAATATATATTAGTATCCGGTATATCTTGCGTACCCATGGTAAAAACATCTAGCTAGCCACTGATATATATATAGTATAATTATATAGTATATATATATATATATATATATATATATATATATATATATATATTATATATATATATATATATTATTAGAAAAGTGGTAGTGGTAGTGGTAGTGGTAGTGGGAGTGGTAGTCGTAGTGGTAGTGGTAGTGGTAAGTGTATTGATTGTACTGTTCAGCAACTGCTGATAAATTACTAGACTACCTGATGTTATTTTATCATGATATAATATATATATATATATAATATATATATATATATATATATATATATATATATATTATATAATATATATATACTATATATATAATATATATATATATATTATATATATATATTATCGAACAAAATTTACAAACTCTCATGGTGCCAGATGCTTGTTTTTCTTTTTCTTTTTTTAACAATGCAGTGAGTAAATTATAAATATAGAAAATAAATTACATTAAGTGAGATTATGATACGTTAAGTAAGGTTATGTTTAGTTAACGTTAGTTTACATAGATTTAAACTTTAATATTTCTTTAATTAG
>JABUQX010123831.1:5000-10000 GCA_015478945.1 Trachelipus rathkii | reverse complement strand
AGAAGAATTTAGGAAGAGATTTGTAAAAGTTGGTTTTTAGAATTAATTTCACAAAGTTATTTCTATCCATCAGCGAGAAAATAAAATCGGAAAGATTAGAGGGGGAATTCCAGAAGTAAAAGTGGGAGTAGAATGATATGAGTTAACGAATGAAGGGTCGAGTCATCGTGAATCGAGTGGATAGAGTTAGAGGTGCAAGTGAGAAGATATTAAGAAAGTAGGAACAAAGTGGAGATCAGACGACCTGAGGAATCCATATTGACAAAAAGAAGAAGAAAGTTGCCCCATCAACAACAGCGATATTGAGCGATTGAAAGAAAGCTAGACATATAGTTAAGGCAAAGAGAAGGAGGGAAACCAAAGGGAGGGGAGCTTGAGAGCAGTGACGTGGGCATCTCGGTCAATCTTTGGAATATGAAGCGCCCACCAAGTCTCCCGTAGTTCCTAAGAGCGAAAAAATCATAAATCGGTTTGATAGGAATGTATTCGCCAGTAGAGTTCGTGCAACGAGAGCCGTAATGGCGATCGAGTGAGTTTCTAGATGATTAAGAAGTGAGTTAGAAGGGTTCAAAGATCTTAGATAATGAATACTAAGTGAGGCTACAGGCGATAGTTGAAAGGATAGAGCGGTTCTTTTTTCGGAATAGGTTGGACAGGTGAGAGCTTCAACACTGAGGGAGGGGAAAGTGCTAGTATTGAGACATAGAGAATATAGTTAGGCGAAGGCCGAAGAGATTAGCTTTTCAGTTGGAGAATTAGCAACACAGTGATCAGATCGAATAAGAAGAGAAAAGAGATTTACAGAAGTTGCCTAGAGATGAATGAGATTGTCAGTAGGAGAATAGGAGGTAGCGTCCTTCCTTTGATGAAAGCAGTTTGCTCGTCGAAGAGTTCCCCTCAACGATTCTAGCTGAATGAAAAGTTAGCTGAGTGATAGGGGAACGAGATTTCCACACTCGATAGGCATGTCTCTAGCCGAATGGCCAAGAGATAAGCAGAGAACCATGGATTAAATGAGGAAGAGATTTCGTTTTAGAAGGATGAATGGGAAAGAAAAGATTTATATGAAGAAGGAATGAACCTGCTCATTCCATCAACGATTACAGCTCCCTTATCTTTTAAATCTTATACATCCATCATTATCCTTATTGAGGTAGCAATTTTTGCCATCATGCTGCAAACTTGAAACTTAATTTAAGTCCTGGTCTAAAATTTTATACATGTATGAGGACAGCAACTTGACCTATAGAAATCGTTGGAACAAACATGTTCCTCATCATAATAATACTTTTCATTTTCAATTGATTACTATTATTATTATTTATTATTATTTTATTATTATTATTATTATATTGAATTATTATTGTTATTGTTATTGTTATTATTTATTATGTCATTATATTATTATTATTATTATTATTATTAATTTTATTAATTATATTGTTATTATTGTTATTGTGTATTATTATTATATTATTATTATTATTAATTATTATTATTATTATTCTTATTATTTATTATTATATTATTATTATTATTATATTATTGGAACTTAAGTGAATAAAAATTTTGATCGCTAAAAAATTTTCGGGAGGTTGAGACCCTGAACCCTCACTGTCTAACAGCCTTATATATATTATAAATATATATAATATATATATATATATATATATTATTATCTATATATCTATTATATATAAATATAGTATATATATATATATATATATATAGTAAATATATTATATATATATAATAATATATAGAGAGAGAGAGAGAGAGAGAGAGCAGAGTAGAGAGAGAGAGAGAGAGAGAGAGGAGGAGATGAGATGAGAGAGAGAGAGAGAGAGAGAAATTTTTAAAATAGTTTTTTGTTCAATTAATCGTCGATCGTCATGGTCATCGCATCGTCATCGGCAAATTGCTCTGAATCGTATCGTCATGTCATGCGCAAAAAATTTCATAATCGTCCATCACTAATCATATATATAATCTTATATTTATATATATATTATATATATATATATTATATATATATATATATATATATAATTATATATTATATATATATATAATATTGTAATATATATTATATATATAATAATATAATATATATATATATATATATATATATTATTATATTATATATAATATTAATATATATATATATATATATTATATATATATATACTATATATATATATATATATTATATATATATATTAATATATATATTATTAATATTAATTATATATATATATATATAATATATACTAGTATATATATTAATATATATATATATATATATATACTTATATATATAGTATTATTATATATATATATATTATATTATATATATATATATATATAGTATATCTTACTATATATATATATAATATAATATATATTTTAATATATATATATAATATATATATAATATATCGGTATATCTTGCCTACCATGTAAAAAATCTGCTACGCACTGATAATATTATATATATATATATATATATGTATATCTATATATATTATATACTATATATATATATATTATAATATATATATATATATATAATATATTAGAAGTGGTAGTGGTAGTGGAGTGGTAGTGGGAGTGGTATAGTCGTAGTGTAGTGGAGTGGTGTGATATTATTGTACTTTCAGCAACCTGCTGAACTAAATTCTAGACTACTAATGTTATGTATTATATATAGTAATATATATGATATATATATTATATATATATATATAACTTTAAATATATATATATAATTATATTTATATATATATAATAATATATATATATAATATATATATACATATTTATATATATATATTATATATATATATATATAATATATTAGTATATATAATATATTATATATATATATTTATAGTATATATATATATATATAGTAGTATTATATATAATATTATATATATATTAATCTGACCAAAATTTACAAACTCTCATGGTCCGATGCTTGTTTTTTCTTATTTCGTTTTAAACATGCAGTGAGATAAATTATAAATAGTAAAAATAAATTACATAAGTGAATTATGAATAACCGTTATATAGGTTTGTTTAGTTTGACATAGATTTAACTTTTAAATATTTCTTTAATTAGCTTCTTCGTATTACAACCGTTTGAAGCGTCTGAAACTTTATCTTATGATTATTGGTTAAAAAATAATTCTAAAGTAGGAAATTAATAAAATTTTAATAAAAATAACATTCGGTGAAAGATCCTACTGATAGCTAATATATATATAACTATATATATATATATATATTATATATATATATATATATATTATATATAATATATTAATATAATATATTATAATATATATATATATATATATATAGTATATATAATTATATATATATATATATATTATAGTATTATATATATTATATTATATATAGTCGTAAATTGCACTGCTCTGTAAGGCAGTGCCTTTCCTTATTTTACGAATAAATTAATAATAAAAAAAAAAAACAAAAAAAAAAATATAAAAAATGTTAATATAATAAGAAACCATAAGAATTTGAATTTACCTAATCGTTAAATCAATCTAAAACAAAAATGATTATTTATGTAATTCTTACCTATTGATCTGTTTAATTTGCCTAGCTTAAGGTAGCGTAGCTGAAGATTAAATATATCCTATTACTTGCAATGATATTAAGTGGCAGGCGAGCCTGCGTGCGTCGCTCGGCGTGCTCGTTAGATGTAGCATAAAATAGTATTTTTAAATTTCTTTGGAAACCGTGTTTCACTTGCATATTTAATTGAATGCTTTATATAAATATATATTGATATTATATATATAGTATATATATAATATATCTAATATATATAATATTATATAATATATATATATATATAGTATTATTATATATATAGAGAGAGAAGAGAGAGAGAATGAAAGAGAGAGTTACTTATTTCAAGCAGGTGAGTGGGGTTGGTGGTTTTTTTTTGGCTCCTGTTTTGTGAATTAATAATAGATACGTTTTTTGTGTTCTACGATTTAAAATTATTTTTGAGTGTTCAATATTTGATGAAAATGGAAGTAAGTGTCGATTATTTACAGTGTGGAGAGATCTTTTCCTTGCCTTAAAAGAATTAAATCTTATCTGAGAACCACGATGAGTGATGAAAGATTAAATGATTTGGCAAGGATGTCAATTGAAAAGAGCTACTAGTCTCACTATGCGAAAAAGAATTCTGTTTGATGAAGCAATTCGGTACTTTCTACCAAAAGAATGAAAACTGCATTTTCAATACAAGTAATATATCACCAGATTTATTTTGCATCATCTGGCAAGTATACTATATATATATTATATATATATATATTATATATTATTTATTATTTATATAAATAAAATATTACTATTATATAGATATAATATATAAATATATAATATAATAATATATATTATATTATATATATATATATATATATTTTATATATATATAAATATAATATAGTATATAATCTTATATAGTATATTAATATATATATAATAGTATATTTATATATATTATATATTATAATGATATATATATATATATATATATATTATTCGGTATATCTTGCCTACCCATGTAAAAACATCTAGCTACGCCATGATATATATATAATATATTATATATATATAATATATATATATTATTATATATATATATAATATATACTATATCTATATATATATATTATATATATTATATTATATTAGCAATACGTGGTAGTGGTAGTGGTAGTGGTAGTGGGAGTGGTAGTCGTAGTGGTAGTGGTAGTGGTAGTGATATTATTGTACTTTCCAGCAACCTGCTGACTAAATTCTAAGACTACTATGTTATTATTAATCCTATTATATTATATATAATATGATATATACTATATATATATTATTATAATTATTATATATATATATATATATATATATATATATAAATATATAATATTATAATATAGTAATATATATATTATTAA
>JABUQX010123830.1:5000-57409 GCA_015478945.1 Trachelipus rathkii | reverse complement strand
GTCGCGCCTGTGATGGCTGTCAGCGATCTAAAGAAAACAAAATAAACAAAAAATCTGCACAAGAATACTAAAGCTTCCCCTCTGATATGGACTTTCTTGGGCCTCGGTTCAACGTTTGAGAAGTTCCACATCGATCATTGTTGGAATCTTTCTGCCTTCTCATGCAAGCGATACATCCACACCTGTAGTGAGTGGTTCACTGTTCGTGGACAGAGCTATCCCCCTCTCGGTGTTACTGCCGATCCTATCACTAGGCACTTTTTGCTCCCATTGGAATCTTCGGTTGGCGTTCCTCTTTCTGTCAGACGGATTAAGGTTCGCGTTTATCGAATCCTTCTTGTAGGAAAGATTTGATTGCGCGATATGCTTGGTTGAGAAGATCCATAACGACTAGCTTACACCCAAAATCGAACGGAATTTGTGAAAGGGTTTCACAGCAAGTTTAAAGCCTCTCTCATGGCACATCCACACCAGAACACTTAGGACGGAAGCTCTCCCTTTGGTTATGCTTGGTATCCCACCGCCGTTAAGGAAGATCTTCAGTGTTCAGCTTCCGAACTGGTTTATGCTCTACTCTCCGCCTGCCGGGCGAGTTCTTTTCTCAATCTTTACCCTCCTGCTGATGCGATCCCACCCCTGTAACCTCACCCGTTGAAAAGTGTTCCTCTCCTGGAGGCCTACTTCAACTCCGCTTCGCAAAAGGTAGCACTCTTACATTTCCGAAAAGATCTCGTCTTCCTTGTACCCCATGTTCTAGCACCCATGAAGTCCCACTGTTTCTCCTCTCCAACGCCAAAGTTACGACGTGGCCCTTCCTTATTAATTCGGAAGAAGTCTTCGAAATACAGGCGTACTCCACTCGTACGCAGTTAATATCCAAATCGATGTCTCAAACTGCCTATATTTGGGAATCTACCTTGACGTCCAAGATTCGGACTTGTTTCCAAAAACCTATTCCGATTCCTTTGGAAACACCATCTTCTTATCTCCTCCCGACTCCTCACCTCCTTCATCCTCCTCTGACTCTCCATCTCCACCTCTTCAACCCTCCTACGGATTCACCACCTTCACCATTTCTTCCTCTTGACCCAGATCCATTCTTCCTTTTCTCTCCTCCCTCTTCTACCGTCCCCTTCCATTCCACCACTCCGGCCATGACCATCCACAAGTTAGAACTACCGAATGTTCCAATCTTCCCATCTTCGTATCATATATACTGCATATATTATTTTATATATTATAATATATATATATATTATATATATATTATATATTATATATATTATATATAATATATATATAAATATATAATATATACTACTATATAGTATATAATACTATATATTATCTATATTATATTTATATATATATTATATATACATTATATAGGCATTATTATTATTATATCACCTTAATTATTATATTTGCAAACTTTTTTAAAGATGGATATATATCCGAATGGTTAGATTGGTTCATGATGGTTTCATTTATTATACAGTTATTTTCTTATTGATACCCTGGTTAAGTATTATTAATGGTATTATTTTCTTTTTAGTATTACATTGATAATATTTAAATATATAAAATTCTCCCCAAAAAACAATTCTTAAGAGGAGATCCTAGCCGCTCGTATATATTTGCCTGAAGCGGTAAAGAATTGATATAGACTTTGAAGGTAGTGTATAGAGCATTTCCTTAATTAATATATATTTTATAATTTAATGACTTATTTAATAATCGTCACCACCTCATGTCTATAGTTCTGGTGGTGATACTTATCCACTGATCCGGTAGAAATAGGATCATTCGGAAGACCCCTGTAGTTGTTCACTATCAGTGTGACGAGTGAGTTATGAAACCACTAATAATACGTAATATTAATTCTAATAAAAATATCAAACTAAATCTAACATTTATTTAGGGTTTATATCAGGGTTGGCACAAAAAGCCAAATGGCCAAAAAGCAACAGGATTTTTGGCTATTGGTTTTTTGGCTTTTTGACATCCCAAAAGTCCATTGCTTTTTGGCTTTTTCAGAAAACCTACTTTTTATTACTTTCTTTTAAGTTTAAAGTTTAAACTTTAAAGTGAAAATAAATATAGGTATATAGCTAATAATGAAAATACCATGACTATTATCATGTATTGTTTATAAATAATGAATATTAATTAACAAAATAAATTTTATATTTTCCTCTGGAGTTTGAAAACTGAATTCTAAAATTAAATTAATTATTATTTCATTATGTTTTATTTACTTCAAGTTCGTAAATATCTATAGACCCTTACTAATTTCTTAGACTTTTCCTTTCCTAACTTATTCCTCAGTCGTAGATTTTTAAGAAGCTGAGTTAAATATTTATTTTCTATGACATTAAATGATATATTGGAAGAAAAGAAAAACTTTGCCAAATGCAAGTCAAATTCTTCCTTTTGTTTTAGAGTAGTCCTAGCTACAAATGATTTCATAGAAGCTTGTCGATGAACATCACGTTTAATTGGAGTAGATGCAAAGGAAGAAGTAACTGAATGTTTCTCCAGTTATTTCACCTTCATTTAAATTATAAAATGAAAAACAACAACCAGATATATGATATAATGATTGATTCATTTTCTGCCGTACTTGTACCCGGAGCAACTTCTAAATATGGGTTTTCCTTTACAAGTTCATTTTGTTTCTTCTTATTGCATTTTTGTAAATGAGCTTGGAACCTAGCAATCCTATCACATATTAAAGTGAAGCAATTTTTACATTCTACTTTCCCTTTTGTATTTGTATTTGTAAAGATCTTTACCTCTGACCACTCGGGTGCTTTAATGCAGCCACCTGTATGTCCAATTTTTGGCATTATTTACTTTTGTAGTTTAATAACTATATTATATATATATATATATATATATATATATATATATATATATATATATATATATATTATATATATATATATATATATATATTATATATATATATTTATATATAATATATATAATATATCTTATAAAAGACATCAAAGGAAATTATTATATATATATATATTATTTTATATATATTTATATATTATATATATATATATATATATATTATATTATATATATATATATTATTATATAATATTATATATATATATATATTAATCCTAATATATAATTATATATAGTATTATATTATATATATATAATTATCTATATATGAGGAACTTAGTTAACTACATATTTAAATAAAACTTAAAAAACTTAGGCATTTTCAAAAAGCCAAAAACAAAAAACCAAAAAGCCAAAAAGCATTGGATTTTTGGCTTTTTGGCTTTTTGACCAAAAATCTGGCTTTTTGCCAACCCTGGTTTATATGCTGGGTTGACTTTCTATACCAGATTAAGTTTATATGCCAGATCGAAGCTTAAGTTTTAAATTGCAAACCCATTTTTATAAGATGGGTTGACTCTTTATGCAAAGCTGAAATTGACTTTTCAATTCACAGGCTAAATTTTAAATTGCAGACCGAAATTTAAGTTATATTTTGAGCCGAAGTTCAAATTGGGGACCAGACTATTTAAATTCATTTATATTCAGAACACAGTTGGAATATATTACACAAATAGTTCAATTGTCAAATTTGCATTAAGATGTGTCTCCATGATCATAATAGAGACAATATTTGTATATAAAAATAATAATAATGAATAAGCATAATAATTTCACACAAACCCTGTACTGTTGTCCAGTCTTAGTTATTTGATTTTTCTTACCGAACCAGATCTCTTTTGGTGATTTTTGTAGAACCCTTTCTCAGGGCACAAACTTTTATCGAGTGAATCTCGAACTTTGGCAAACTAGTAATTCTGATGAACCATCACTCTGTGTGATCCTGATACATATAATTTACATACATTTATTAAATCTTTTATACAATTCTTTTTTCTTTTCCATGATTAATTAAGTATTTTGGGTAAAAGTTATCTAAATGGAACAAGGGCAATAAGATCCAGAAAATGCCATCACACTCCATAGAGTGCGACCTCTCGAACAGCTCGAGGCCCAGGAGGCAACTATCTCCGTCCGGAAAAAGACTATGTTCTTTTCAGTCATCACTTGTAGATGAAGAGGATCAACGATCAAAGTGATTAACAACTCTCAAGCGATTTTCCATAAAACAGATAAAAGTAACTGAGTAATCCTCTTGCTAATTTTCATAATATTTAACATTTTTATAACTTATTATATTGCTGAATAAAGCTCAGGAGACTGATTATTTATATCAGTCTCCCTAACATACTTAAATTAAATTAAATTGGCACCCGAACAGGGACTTCATGTTCCTGTTCGATTGGTTGAGCTTGATTATGATCTTGTTCACACATCACAGTTCTTAGATATATACTCAGCATAGAGCTTAATAGCAAAGTAAATTCCTAGATCTGGTTTGAACTTAGTTATATTATTCAATATATCATTTCCAATTTTGAAAAACACATACACTGTATTTCTTTGTATCCTTTGGTGGATGGCGAAGAAACCTAACACACTATGTCAGAAAGACGAGATATTTCCACTTCCAACCAGGGAGCTCTTCTAAGTTATCTGGATGCGGAGGCACAGGCATACGATAATATGGATCTGAGTAATCCACGAGATCCACTTAATAATGTAGCTTTAGAAATGGATCCATCAGAGACACCAGTACTAGAGTCACAGAAATAGTGGCTTAACACCACACATAGGTGACAATAAACCTTGTGTGAGTACAGGACATGGTTCTGAAAAAAATATTAAAGAAAAAAGTGAAAGAAAGGCTATAGAAGCCCCTGACGAATTATTGACAATACCTATGATTTATAACCTGGTTCAGTGGCTGAAAAAAAAGACAGAAAAGTAATAGGAGAAAAATAGGCTCTACATGCTCGAGTAAACTGTTCCTGTTGATGATTATATATTACAGAGAAAACAGGTATCTCCTGAAGGTACAGAGAATAGGTCAGAATTCAATTTGGGTTCGATTGTATGTCCCCCTCCTGCTCCTCCCGAGATGAGTCAGCTCACATATAGGAATACCCCAGTCAAAAGAATAGAACCTGAAATTGGGTTAAATCCAGTTATAGAGGTAGGTCTGATTAGAGAAGATCAGATAGGTAACCCTCAGTTACAAACAAATACTTATACAAAGTCATATAATTCGCCACTGATGTCTGAAGTAAGACAGGAACACTCATCATTTCAGAATAACTTAATTCCTGATCCGGCGAATTTGCCCTGTAGAGTAATGCATGCAGATAAAAGAGATTATAATACTAGTTTATCCCAGCCACAGTACAAAACATTATTTCAACCTCAGTCCTAACAATCATCCCAAAGACTAGTCGTTGATGTTCCCATGTATTCGGGTCATCAAATAAAGCATCTCGATTTGTTGACAGAAGCTATTAGCCTACTGACTCAATTAGTCAAAAATTCACAGTGTTTGAAAGTGATGGACACGAGTAAATATAAGTATGAGGCAGATCAGGACCTCATTATATTTAGTTGACTTTGAGGCCTATTGTACACTTCATTACCCTAATGCCCCTCAGCAGTGGCTAAGGTTATTAGGAAGATAATTGGAAGGCTGATTCCTACAGTTGTACTGATTAATTACGAAGGATGATATTAATTATTTTTCAGTTCGAGATACCTTAGTACGTTGGTTCCATGTTGAGGAGAAACAAAAAAATGAAAACAAGCTCCAAGCTTACCATTCTGCTCATAGGAACAGAGGCAAAAGTATTCGCATGTTTGCTATCAAACTCGAGCATTTAGCTAGACAAGTATACAGCGGTCTTGACATGCGTGTACACGACTCATTGCGAACCTATTGGAGTTTGCAAAAGCTTTGAGAGGCTATTACTTTTTTTCCTAAAGACGTCACCCATTTTTGTTCTTTATTCTTCATTAAATTTTTTTTAGAGTCTATGCTGTGATTTTTATAAAAATCTGCGATATAGCGGTTCTGCTATATAATGACCCATATTTTTTCCTGTTTGATACATTCATAAAGAAATCAATGATAATGTTTTTAATCCTTGGTAGGCTAGCTTGAATTGATGAGGCTTCATTTTATAAAATCAGCTTAAAGCTAATTTCTTCCAAATCATTGAACTCCATCACAATAGTTGATCACTTATTTGTAATAGGCCTATAAACTTTTTTATTATTATTATACTTACTTGAAGTTACTTGAAGATTAATGACCACTGAGCCAACTGGCTCATGGGTCATCTCTTGAAACCAAAAGGATCATCACAGCAGCAGCCACAAGTTAAAAACCACTGGAGTCAGGACAAGATAAATTATAAAAACTAAATTCTATAAAAACTACCTGTGCTCATGAGAAATCTCTAAACTGATTTAATAGCTCGCTTATGAATAAAATGGTTAGAAAGGTAAGGACAGAGACTCCCAAAGATCCATAGACAGCTAGCTCTCAGCTCCGCTCTAGCAATTTCATATCTATGACAGAACAACAAAAAATGTTCAACATTTTCCACACAGGGACAATGGGGACATAAAGGGGAATTTGTCATTTTCAAATTATAGAGATGGCCATTGAGACCAGAATGACCATGTTTTAAATGAAAGAATGCTGTTTCAGTTCTACTTAAAAAATCTGTGATGCAATGGGCAGTATACATGGGCCATGGATGAAAAAGAAAGAAAACTCATTCTGTCATTTTTTCTGGTCAACAAGAGTTTGATGTGGAACTAAGAAGTAATTCTGAGTTTCTCAAGGGGAATATAGAGATATCAAAAGATGTGACCAAATGATGCAGCAGCATCCACAATATCTTTCCCTAATTCCGGTGTGAGAAGACAAACTTGTGTGAAGACAGAGGCAAGAACAGTTCTCAATGCCAGCGATTGTATTTTTAATTTAAAGGGATCTTTTCCCTCGATTTAAAAATATTGGGAAAGGGGACATGGAATTCAGTAAGGGCAACAATTCTTTTGAGAGTCATGTGGGTGAAGATTAAATTGGAAGGCTTTATCAAATGCAAACAGTTCATGCAATAAGGAATTGGCGTCATTCCCAATTTCAAGTCTGAAGTGATATTTTATGAGGGATATACATAATTCGCAGAAGCAGAGGGATAGGAATAATCATCTTTTTCACTCATCCGTAAAAAGATTGGTGGAATGATCCATTACACAGTGTTTCTTTGATACTCATCAAATAATGCCCAAAGCAATTGTAGAGGGAATCCCTTTCTCCAGTCTGTGTAAATCATTCAAGTAAGTGGTAGATGACATATGGAGGAGAATGGAGAAATATTTGGATAGGACACAATTGGTTGGTAATAAGTTTGACAGTTGACTGGCAAATCTGGATCTCGAGAGGAAATGAATTATCTTTTGTGAGAATTGCAGGTTTGGTTAGACAAAGAAGTGCATGGCGCATAAAATTGTCTGGAAGAGCCGTAGAAAGTTTCAGAAAGTTTCTGATAAGCAATTCTTTCCTCCTAAAAGCCAAGGATGGAAAGCCTGACTCTATCAACAATACAGTTTCTGGTGAGGAAGGGAAAGCTCCAGAGCAATCCTGATGACCTTATTCATATGATGTCCAATTTTTTTTCAGTGAGAAACAGCAGCAGGCCGTATAATTCTACCTAATCCAGTTTGCTCTGACATGATGAGATAAACTGCAATAAAGAAGTACAGAGGACCCCCTGAGATACCTTGTACTCTAATAACTCACTCATTCATTAAGAGGTTCTCGCCATGGCAGTCAGCTGTAATAGGCAATGTGGTATCTCTCCGACATTGGGTATAAGAGTGCTCGGACTCCATACTCCTATACTTTAAATCTCCGTGCGCAAAAATTACTCAATTCTAAAGATGGTATATACTGGTCTAGATTACCTCGCGCGCTCATAGATATTTATATGAAAGTGAGAGTGTAACTTATGTCATTTTTTCTCAGTTCGCTAACACATTATAAACGCAACTTGTCTTGGAAAGTAGGAATTATGGTAGCGCAAACCCCATATGAAATAAAGATAGTCACTTAATATCCTTGTATCAGGTATAGTTAGCTGCATGGCATCATACCTAGTCGGTATATTCACACAACCTGAGGACACATAGCAACTTTTGCAGCTAGTCTGATGTTTACCGATACGTGAGTTTGCACGTGTTCATGGAGCATTGAAGTATCATCCTCTATTTAGGGCTGATACCAAGAGGACTCTCTTATAATTTTTGTATTCACAAATCGATGACTCTTCATTAGAATAGAGAATCAATAGTCTCGTCGTCGGAGAAATCCTTGCTAGCAAGTTAGCTAGTATTTCTCGTGCAGGGTAGCATCTACGGACTATCATTTGGATATGCTAGAATATAGTTTGCTCGACAGAAATTTTACTAGCAATATTTACGCCCTGCTCAATGGGATAGGAGATGTATATCTGTGAAGCTCACCATATACGTCGCATGGTGATCCGCAGCTCGTTTCTTTAGGAGTGCTCAGACTCGTCCATTGCTGTGAAAGATCCTTGGAGTAATGTCTAGGTGCGAAGTCTGTAAACTACACACATTGAATGCTGAGACAATTGCAAGTGTATCTAAAGAGCGCAATCCTCGGTCATATTAGACTTTACTAAATTTCATATAGGTATCTTCTAATTCGAAAATTTTGTCTAAGAGCCTTTGATCGTGTGATAAAGGCAGTTAAGTAGTTAATATGAGACAGTCAAAGTGTCTTACCAGGGTGATTTTTCTCATATTGTGCTCTTTCAGATAAACTCGCTGATGAGTGTTCCACCCCGCCCACATGAGCTCTGATACTTGCACAAGTTTTGCGAAAAGAGATATTTAACTGATACATTACGGCAAGATGTGTAATTCTCAGTTTATAACTCTCGCTCTACATGTTATAGGCATGACGTTTGGTATCGAGGTTCGCAAGTGTGCAGGCATTAGATTCGCGTATCATGTGTGGATTAAACACCCTGACGCTACAAAACTCTTATTTAAACAGCATAAAAGGGTGTACTAAAGGACATCCCGTAGGTGAATAGGAACTCATTTGGTATAAAATCCCAACCAGCAGTTGTTAATTTTTCAGGGATCCCAGAACCACTACTAACTCCTTCATGAGAAAAAGCTTACCTAAGTCACTAGGAACTACTGACATTTGCTTTATAAATGTTGTGTAAATAGGTCTATCTGCCAATGGGTCAGGAATGGACAAAGTTTGCTGAAAGAAGGTGGATAACACATCTGACATCTGGAGATTGTCTAGAAGAAAGCAACCATGCACTGTTAATGGATCTCTAATGGGAAAGATTCATTATGCGGGAGTACATGTATCCGGAATGTTTATTAATATGGAAATAATTATGTATGCCTGCGTTTCAGGTGTAGAAAAAGAGAAATTACAAGTGTTAATTTCCAACTCCTTTGAGATGTAGAAGGAACCTTCTACATAAGGCAGTCTTTTTCTTATAGGCAATACAATGACTGGAGTAGGGCAGGCTCCTCCATGAATATTGAGATTAATATCTATTAACTCATTAGTAATTGTTTAGACACCTTCGATTTGTCATACCTCATAACTAGTCTTCTCCGTACAAATATTATTCTGATACCCTGTTAACCAAAGGTGAAAAATTTTAGCTGAAGAAATCTAATCGTAATTTAGGTATCTCGTGTAACTTATAGATAGTAACATAACATATTTCCTCTCCAAAGATAGCGAAATCAATACCTAGGAGCGCTCGTTGTCTCAAAGTAGCGCAAGATATAGGGAGTGATCCAATTTTCTTCGGACTATGCCTTTAAAGGTCGAGTCCTCGGAAGACAATCATTATAGGCTGTTCTTTAGAGAGAACATATATTGCTTAAGACTTCTCTACCATGTAGAATATGTTAGAACAAGGCATGTGGTCAGACACACGATGGACTCTCCTCCAAAACCAAATGATCTCTCCAGCACAGAGGACATCAATGGATGATATCTCGCCTATATAGGTGGTACTACCAATTAAGTGTGCGAATGGCTAGAATTCCTAGAGAGAATTAAATGTGGAGTGCGAATGATACCTGATGGTAAGACAATCACTGCGTGATAGTAGACCAAGGCTTTTATTTATTACCGAATCTCGCTATTATTGAATAGATTCTACGCAAGTTGTATCACCGCTACCTTATTATATGATACTAGTAGTGGATTCCATACCAGTCGGTACCCTCAAGAGAGGTAGCCAAGGGCTAATCATGCTCCACTTCTCCATATCACCCATAATTTATAATTCATTTGGACTGCTCAGAAGGTGTAGAGTGCTCGACTATAATGTTCAAATTATCAGCTTTGCTGACTCCCAATTCATACATATAGGGTTGTCAATAATATTGAAATAGAACACGCCATATCCCGTGGGCAGACCAACTCTCCTTTATATACATGCTCAATGGAAAACTACCATTTCCCACGACTCCTTCGTGCGCAGAACCTCTACGCATGGGATATCATCTCTCTATTATAGTGGAAAGTATGGAGCGAGTTAGTCTGGAGTGAAAGCCGCACATCCGTCTAACCACCTCGCTTCTCGCTATTTTGATGCAAATGATACTATATGACCAATAAAAAAATCTCAAAAATCTGCTTGATAGTCGTGTCCTGCGTGGTTACGCTAGAGTTCTCTCCGAGCTCAGTGTCACGTTGAGGGGATATGTGGCCTTTAGCTTATAAGTTGCTTATACGATCCTCTAATGTATCAATAAGAGCATATTGGGCATGTCAATTGTCACATGCTAATACCATCTTTATTACTCCGGACCATCGCAATGAAGACAGTAGTGAGAGTAAGAGAAGACTCCTTCTTCTAGACAATTAGTGATCGTTCTTTTATAGAAAACGTATTGTAACTCGAATAGTGATTGAGTAAGGAGATCGGCCCTTAACTTACGGTATCTTGCGATTTATCTGTCCATTCATTGCGATGATCTCAGTCACAGAAGTCAGCGATGATATAACATTAATTTTGGCAACTCGCAAAAATATTACAATGTCCTCCTTAAATAGGGCTTAGCCCGTGAGCTCGAAACATTTTAGCCTCGCGTAAAAGAAATAGACACAAAAATTCAATGTAAGTTAAGATTTCAGCCAACTGTGAGTTGCTCAAAAAGTTTCTTATGAGAAATATGGAGATGTGGTGAAGTACATAATGTTTTATTCCTGACTGCTTTCAACTTCGGGGATAGTTAGAATCTCACTTTTCAAAGGGGTTGACAATCATTGGTGAGGGTGAGAGACACAGGGCAATCCAGCATGCTAATCCAATCACGCTTTTAAATTATGAATAGGCTATAGACCGCTTAGAGGGAAAGTATGTCACTTAGTTCCTATACAAGGGATCCTCATCCTGCCTTATCCCCTCCATCATATTCAGTCAATCTCATCCGATATACTATGATAATATAGCCAGCTATAGTAGATATTTTATGTTACTGTAGTTTAGGCATAAAGTTGTCACCCATGTATAAGGCTATGGGAATAGGCTCAGACTATGTGATTGCATGTTAGGCAGTCTGATGAATGAGAAATGAAACTTTTAAACTGGATACAATTTTCTAGCAAAAGTCCTTGGGTCAGAGTGACTATTGTCACCTTCTAAGCTCACCAGGAAATACTTTTTGTTAATAGAGCAGCCTTGTATAATTAATCAGGTACAGTGTTTTTAATCAGTCAGCGAATGTTCTCAGCCAAGATTTAATAAACATATTAATTCTAGGGGATATTATATCGTTTACTCCATTTTTCAGGAGCACTTACAACTGCAAGGGCACAGGATTATCTCCTCAATATTCGCCCTCAGTCAAGCTGCGGCTACTACAAGGCTCAACTCTTCCCTCCAGATCGTACCCTATCTTACCCACACTCTCGCATAATATGATTCCTTTCTCCCTATAATTCGCAAGAAGGATCAGGGATCAAACTACGTAAAATGATAAATGATCACTTAATTCTGCTCAACAGGACCGCTGTGCCATTTGTTCATACCTGATACTCAGTGCTCAGGATCAATTACTGGTGATATCTGTCGCAGAGTTGTGAACTGGTGCACAATTCTTTGCCTATTGTATTAGACTCTCGCCAATCTGGACCTAAGCTCGTTCTGATCGTAATTTTTCTTCTATTTTCGCTCGCGGAGGGCATGTTTTCATCCTCTCATTTTTCATCCAGAAATATCATCCACCAGACTAGGCCTCTTATCTCTTAACTCAAAATATATGAAAACGAAAATCGTCACCCCTCCTCTTTCTAGTCTTGGCTCGCGTTACAGCCTCTCCTCTCCTACTTAGCGTCTAATATTACACAGATATTCTCTTATTAATCAATAAAATACTCACTATCATTTTCTTATTCTTCTCTCGCATAATATCCATTTTGCGACATTAATCCCATAAAAAAGTATTCTATATAGTAAAGTGCTCTACAACATCCAGACCGCTCGTGTAAATGTTCTATAAGTATTACTACATGCTTCTGTCGTCTCCGTCTCTAGATAGTTTAGATCTCTATGTCTCTCCCTGTCTCTCTCGAAAAAAATTAGTGGGCCATCATGTCTCTATACTATATAGCCATGCGTAGTTCGGTTTATGATAGATTGTTATGTATACATAGATTTTTCTCCTCTGTATATACTAAAAAAATGTTCGCAATTAAGCCCTCATTATAGTGCTGAAAATACACCCTACCTAGATGGTATATATAATAGTCATAGTTCTGATGACGAATGTTATTTAACAACTTGTCAGTGTGACTCGGTGTGACTTTTTCTTCTGGAGAGAGCGACGATTATTATCGATCTTTTCATCTCAACTTAATCCATTCTTATATATTTCTCTTTTATACATTTCAGAAACGTATAAAATCACGTCTGCAGCTGATAGCGAAAATTGACTCATTCGTTCGCTCTCTTTCTCACCCTTCTCAGTTAATAACATCAAAAGACAAACAACTCGACCTCCGAACAAAGATATATTTCCGCAGGTTATGTAACGCCTGATCACTCGGATAATACTCCATACCATTGATCTTTCGTGAACCCGCCTCTTACTGCATCGATAGTGCGTCGAGGTTCACCGCTCCCTCTCAGTTAATATGCTGGTAGAGAAGTTTAATACTCTTTAAATACATATTTCTCGGCTATTCTCAGTACAGATTCAAAATAGTTACTATCCCTGACTTCCTCACCATCCTTCTCTCAGGAACAGATTACAAGCGCAGTTCCATCTCTCGAATACGTCTCCCGCTTCATTATCTCTCTACTCCCACAAGCAAGATTGCTCATTTAAAAGAGCGGTCGGCAAAATCATGCCTTATTATGGATCCTACATTAACAAAGATAGATTACTTGATCGTCTCGCTCTCGCATCTTACACTTTTAACTCATTTCAACTCGTATCTCGTAATATTAGATAAGTCCTGACTAAATTCTCGGTTGGTAGTTTGTCTCTTCATACATATGAGAACCAAGTAGCATCTCCCTGCTTCTACGTCACAGTAATAATCTTCATCCATTAATTCGCATCATTTAATAGCTGCTCTTCAAAGTGTTATTGTATTTCTCTCATCCTATTATAACAATTAAACTTCTTGGCCTTTCTTATAGCATATTCTAATATACTGCTCAATTTCTCATAGCTCCTTCCCAGTCTTCGACTCATAACTCACTCTTCCTTCGTCGCGAGTATAGACGCCTTCGTAGTGCTCAGCAGAGAATCGACTGTAGCATAATTGTTCTCTTATCAACCACGAAATCAAAATATTATTGATTATAGTACATGGATCGATATGAGAACTAACACATAATGTAATACTTAATTTATAATGATCGACAATACATAACCTGTACGCTTTGAATATAATCCAAAGAATTATAGTTATCTCCACCCGCATACGCAATCGTGTTTCGAAGACTACGTAGTGCCAATTATATGAAATGGTTCGTCGATTTTCCGTCTACTCTGGTACCTTCTCACATCTAAGATCGTGATTATCTCCGCCTCTATACTTCGTGAAATACAGATACTACAGGACTTACATATCTATCTTCTCTACGCCAGCCTTTTCAGATATTATTGCAATATTGTCGCTTCTTCGCCGATATAATATTTCGCTCAAGATAAATGGCTCTTCTATTCGCTGCTCGCTAACTCACTTAGTGCGTGTTAATCAGAGTGAATAATATACAATGCTCTACCAAACGTACATAGAGTGAAATTTTTTTATCTGTAATAGGTTGATTTCTATTTCCGTGCTGGCGATATTTAGATACGTTTTCTCTCCTGTAATAGACACAACCTCTTTAACCAGAGCCCACCTTGTCCCAGTGCTCTAATCCACACGATCTAGGAAATAGTGATTCATGTTCTTCAATATACAATCTAAATATTAGTGTGTATATATACTCCTAATTTCCTTCCTCCAAGCTTCTCCACATCTCCCATCACATCCTAAGCCTCTGATCACATCATATATTGCTCAACATGACCTAAACTTCTTATGTTACTCTCTCTCTTCACTGTGTGAGTGACATTATAACCCATTCTGTTCTCATTTCTTTTTATTTAGTGATGTTTATTCCTCAAACTCATAATTAACCCCATTCGTTGGTCGGTGCTAACATGACTGTTCTTTCTAACTCTTCTGCTCCAATCAAGTGCGTTGTTTTACTTGCGCTCCCATCGTATCACTCCTCTACTCATCACGTCTGGAATGTCATTGTGCAGCTTTCTTCCTTTCATACAATAGTTCAATCTGATATTGCAATCTACGTTATTGGACTAGAGATCTTTTATTTGAAGTTTGGATATGCGCGATTAGATTTTAAGTCTCATCATATTTCATATTTGTACTTGCTTCTTTTATGCATATTCTTTCTCAGCAAAATACATTTCATCACTCTGGGTCCCTAACTCTCTTTTTGTTACCATTTTATTCTGGCTAAATATACACACATATTCTATACCGGATGTTTGCTCAGAAAGTCTGGCCGCACTCAGGTGATAATTTTCTACGACTTATCCGTCGCATTTAATTCTGAAAAAAGCTTTTTCATTCCTTCTCCTCTCAGACCGATCTATGTGTGGATCTCTACTTTCTCTCGCGCAATTTACGCTAAGATTGACGTGAAACAATACGAGCTACATTTTCTTGACGTTTTCGTAAGCCACAAAATGCAAAATCTCTCTACCAATCCGTGCAACATATGTTTTATATTTGTTAATTTACAAATTGGATCAGTTACAGGTGTAGAGAGCTCTCTAGTGTACTGTTTTTAAATAATGATATAACAGGATTCGGCTCCGGTTATTGCCGGATATCTGAACTACTTTAAAATCTTGAATAATTGTTTTTAGCTTACATATGTATTCATTTATTATAAATGTGTTTTTATTTTTATGTAGGTATTATTATCATTGTTTTTTAATATTTATTATCTTTACTATTATGTCATTCAATGAGTTATCTGATGCTCTATACTATATCCTTACATGGTCAATTAGCCTCAGGCGGTAGAGGGTAGTTATTGAATACATAGATCTCTAGCAGGCGGTATCAGATTTATAGAAAACATACCATTACTGCTGAGACACCAGCTTGGCATTAGAAATCGGAACTTGGCCCCCCCTCTACATGCAAACTACTAGACACCTTTATTATGTCGCTTCGTTCTACCAGCTACTGGGGCCTGATATCCTAAGTATTGGATAAAATAAATATCCTACTACCTATATATATATTATTATTGCTGTTCTTTTTCCTAATAACTATTGTGATCTTAATGATATTCTAACCGTACATACTATTTATCTCACATCTTTAAATAACCTCTATATAGATACCTCTTTATTATAATGATTCCTTCTTGGAGGTATATTATTGAGGACTCGCCCTACATTTTAGTTAGAGAGCCTTTGGTGTATGGTCTGTATTTACAGATTTCTGATATACTGAATTAAAATAGAGGTATGAACTTCCAGGATCATAAAATGCTAGGCCTCCTCATCTCCATAAGTGCTAGGGTTCTCTAAATTCTTATATATTGCATTTGTTCTCTTTCTTTTACTCACTAATTATTGTGAAAAAAGTTTTATCGTCAGTCTCGATGTTCCTTTTGTCTCGGGATAGCATGGAGTATAATAAGACTCGGTGCGGTGCAGGTATTCAAAATAGTAGGTATCCAGCGGACACGCCAGGTTGAAATCCGATCCTTCGATTCGCCACAACTGAAAAGACGTGATATTCTAATAGTATCAAAATTCACATCCTGAAGTATGTTTCCTCCTTCTCTCCGCACACGGCGCAACAACAGAACGTCTATCCACGAGCACCCTAGGTCCTCGACATTTTGAATATGCTCGTGTCAACCTGCACTCTCCGTCATACCTGCAGCTCACCTCCTAGAGTTTGATATTCATTCTGCACGCGACCGCCACTCACTCTCTACACCTGCTAATGATCAGATATTCCGGAGTTCTGTAGGATCCTAACAGCTGAAAGATAACAATCTATGTAACCATAACAAATTTCTTATTCATTAACCTGATAAACTAGGATGGCCCTAAATGAGCAATGAGGCCCACTAATTTGTTTTATAAGAAAGCCTATGGGGAAAATGTTAAACTTTTGATAGATAGGCTCACTATCCATAACTTTTTTATATTAAAAATTTTAAATCCGTTTAATGTATGCTTCTATTATTATTTTTTGGAATATTATCAGGATTTGTTTGCTGAAATAAAAAATGTTGTTTATTTTTTTATAAGAATTTCTGTAATAAAATCTACGTAGAAAAATTCCTTTGATAACTATTTCCTTAAAGAGGTTGACGATTTCGTATATATTTTTCAATTTATTTTTTTTAGTAGTATAGTTCTTAAGTACATGTGATATTTTATATATATATAAATTAGTGGTAGGCGTGGACATATTCCTATTGCAATCATTATAATTAACTCTCAATGACTGATACTATCATAGATGTTGTGTCTCTCATGGATTTTTCGCAGTGCCGTGACTATATCTAGCATATACAGATATGGTTGTGCCTTTGCAGATATCTGCTGAAACAGATTTACGCGCAACGAATATTTCGGACCTCTACAACGTTGAATGATTGATGTCCAAGGAGGTACGGTGCGCGCATAACTGGGATGATGATTGGTATAAACGTAGTACTCGCTGTAGTCTACCGCTGTGAGGTGAGTAAGTTTGTTCTCAGTTAGTAGATATGTGAGTGGTGCGACTAAGTTGCTCCTGCTCAAGTGTGTACATGGTCCTCTTAGTGCCTGGTTTAAGCTATGCAATGTTGTCATGTGCAAGTCTCGAGTGCAGTGCTTCACATAAAAATCACCTATTGTACAGTGGTAGATCGCCCTCGTAATATAAGAGTTATTTAGTATATCTGTTGACTTGGGATTGAACATGTCGCAGCGACACAGTCGAGTCAAATCTGCCGCATGATTATTTCAGGCTTGTAGCTCGCGGAAATTGTTAAACAAAAAAGGTAGTTATTTGTCCTAGGAAGGTGGCTGGTGCAATTAATCGTTGGTGATGCAAAGGACTATAAGTCGAGTTGAGTGTGGGTGTTACCGCCTAGATAGTCCTGCTCTGCATCTCCAGGCTATTGCGAGAAATTGAATCCTCTCTCGTATGTTATCATGTGATTAAGGTTGTGTTCATTGGTAGTTCCGAGAATACTTCAATGCTCGTGACTGCTGAGTCAAACTCTAAAGTCGACTATTATAGATATCTCATAAGACAGCTTCAATGTGTTATGAGTATGAGGAGCAATTGTATATACATGTGTGGCGTCTACTATCGTAGTGCTCGAGGTAAGAAAGTCCTTGTTAGACGTAGCGGATATACTGGAATTTGAGCGTATTAGAGAGTGAGTGAATGTGGGAGGGGGTGTGGAAGTAATGTGCGATAATAGTGAGGATTACTCATCTGAATGGTAGGTTGTAAGGGCAACTGAGTGTTAACGGTCTTGCTGGTATCTAAAGCGGTCAGCTATTCAATAATGTGAATCAGATTGTCTAGTTGATAGTGCTGGTTAAGGTGTAACATAGGTGATTCCCCTTGATCAAGTTGTCACTCAGAGTGTGTTGGGAACCGACCGGCTCAATGATTGATGACCCGGCCACGTATGTGAGTGAGATTAGGTGTTGCACTCTTCGCGCTCGCGTCGTAGAAGTGAGCGCAGTCGCAAAATGGTGAGAGTTAAATAGAGCAGAAGCGCACTAGTGTGATCCTAACAATCGCTAGTCTTATTTGATAGGAGAGCTATCGAGTGCGGTGGATGAAAATCTTGGATCTTCTCCTCAGGTTGATTTTTGTCTGTTCTATTTCTTGTATAAGAGAGATGCTCCGTTCCCTGTGAAGGTGTCTCCGAGAGGAATTTTCTGTGCATATAGTAAACCGGCTATCCCAATCCTGCAACCCAAATCTATAGTTATACCGATAACGTGTAGGGTCTTGCCGTTCATTCCGTCCGAACATATTTAAGATCTTCTACTTCATTACTTCTCATTATGGTCAGGAGTAATTTTTCTATAGATGTGGACATTTTCTTACTCGGATGGCGAGCTCTCACTAATAATGGTACAGAGGGGATTGTCAACGGCGGTAACGTGTCTGGAGATTGTATTCTTTTACTGATATACGTATTCTTGTAATGCTCTATAACCTCACTAGCCATTTTTCTTTTCCCTCTGGAGTGATTGTAACCTGAGCAAGCACCTTTATCCGCTTCAATATCCTGGGGTCATAGAGACACAGGAAGCGTATCGTGTTTAAAGAAAAGAAAGATGTATTAATAGATATATAGTATAGTCTAAGAAGTAGGACAAAAATAGGGGGGGGTGGATTGATTGATGTACTTATATATTCTCATACTATCTCTTCCATATACATAAAATTAAAGATCAGAGCTCTTCCGAGTGGGAAATTGAAGTTCCTTGCAGTACCTACAAGTTGGTCTGCCCATGGTGGATATAATATATATGGTGTCTTTATCTTATATTTTACAACCCAATGTTCATAGTTTTAGTGCAAGTGAAATGTAAACTATATATATATATTATATATATACTATATATATATATAATTATATTAATATATATAGTGTAATTAACACTAATAAATATATACTATATATACAATCATCATAATTGATCTTTGTAATGAGCATGATAATGGAATATAGAGTGATGAACCCATCCACCCATATATTAGTGGTAGAACCTAGAGAATAATATTATCTTAGAGTTCAATCTAATTTAATTATTTAGGATTAGAGTGATAGACATCTTCCTTTTACAAGTGATATTCCTCTTGTATGTGATATTCCGAACATTAGATCCTTGATGATCGTGATATACGCATACTACTTCTCGTGAGAGTTTAATTGCTCGTCAATCCTTCATTCCCTCATGAACAACTACTTTGTATTAGACCGCCTCCGTACTCACATTTTGGTGGTAGAGTTACCTATCTATAGGATATATTCCATAGTAGATTGCATGAGAAAAAAAGGGATTCTGGGTCCTTATTTGGCTATTTATCATTTGTAATATTAGATTTTTAGATGTAATAGTCGATATTATAGTGATTCACTAATTGTTAGTGTTTAGGATTCATACTCTTATATAGTCTAGATTTTAAATATATACTACAGATATAATCTGATGTCATATTATAGTCTCTATTTATCTCTACTGTATCTCTATTAATGTAATATGTTCTTTTTTTTCTTTTTTACCGCAAAGGAAATGAGAAAATTTTCTTTCTTCTACTAAGATTCACCCCATAGTTGATGTCTCTTTGGAGGATATGATGTCACAAGTTACACACACATACAAGATTCTTCAGCTAAATTTTTCACCTTTGGTTTAGGAAGGTGCAGGAAATTGTAAAGGTTATAGAGGAATCTCACAAGCTGTGAGAGATTTTGAATGTGAATAAGTTAGTACCTATCTTTCAGTTGTAAATAATTCTTGAATATCTGTATTAAGGCAAAGTTATTGAGTTAGGCTAGGTGTCATTACAAAGATCGAACACCATACATACCTCTATGTATCTATGATTATCATAAGTGTGAATGCCTATAAGGTAGGAATATAAATAAGACTGCCCTGTTGTATGAATAGGATTCTTTGATAAAATGTTGCCGTATTGATTACAAATGAGAAAAAAAAACAAACTTACTTGTGTTAAATTTCTTATGTTTTATGTAAATTCTGCATTATAGCTAGTAATTTTCTCATAAAATTAGTTGGTTATTCGTTTCCCAAATAGACCTTATATATTATAACAGTGCATGAGTTTAGCTTTATCTTATTAAGACTAATCTCCCAGATGTATCAGATGTTGTTTATCCTACCTTCTTATTCAGCAACTTATGTCTACATTTACCTGACCTCATTGATTATTGACGATAGACCTATTTACACAACATTTATAAAGCAAATGTCAGTAGTTCCTAATGATGACTTAAATAGGTGTTAAGCTTTTCATTACATTGAAGTGGATTTGTTAAGTTGAGTTCTGGGATCTCTGAAAATAATATACAATACTGTGGTTATGGGTGAATTATTATACTCATATAAAGATAGTTCTGATTCACTACTTAACTTATAGGATTGTCCTTATAGTACACCTTATTATTTCTATAGTGAGTATTAAATATACAGATATAGAATTCAGGAGTAGCTCTCGCGAGGGGGGGAATGAGGGGTTACAGTCGCTCCTTAAACTGCTCAATAGTGAGGAAAGAGAACCTCGTCAATATCTTTTTCCGCTATACTCTCAGAAAACTGTCGATAGTAATCGCGCATAAGAGACAGTATAGTAAGGTGCTTGTTACTTACTGTGCCCAAGCAATGTTTACCATGAATAGTTTGAGTGGGTAAAAAGCTTGTCTCTCACTCATGTAGCATCTCAACGTTGTAGGTCTGAGTGTGTGTGAGCGACTAAGATTGATCAGGTTTTCTGAAATCTCAATATCTCATATCTCAACACTTCAGGTTAACGAGGATCTATGAATGTGAAACTCATAGTTCCTATACAATATCTTATATATCCAAACCTGATATTTCTCTATATTTCAGGTTGCTTAGTGTTTCCCAGAGACTAATATCAGCATGTAATAAAGTTTTTCGTATATTTATTATCTGTATGTTTACGTCTCCATGTTGCCGATCTTCATAGTCAGCTATTTGAGATTTCACTTCCTCATCTTTTTTGATGGAATATTCTTAACAAGACTGCGCCGCACAATCCACTTGAAATCTAAGTATGGAACCTAGATTATTTGTGGTTTACTAAAAACTTCACTTCCATTGAGAGGGTCATGCTATTGTTATCTGTTACCAAGTATATAATCACCAATCTGCTTCTTTGTTTCCTAGACCCAGTGTGTACCTGTACTGCAGGATCTGTCCTCATGACTGATCATTTGATTATCTTATTGTATGTATGATTTTTCTCAATTTAGTACTGGACTCAGCACATACGTAATATTACTATATGTATAATGTATGTTGCGCTGTAGGTTATATGGCCTCTCTTGATATTGATTTATGACCCAGGTTGGTTATGCAGAGAGTAGGGTTACTTCTTTAATACAGGATGGACAATCTTTCTTGGGTGAACTATATAATATATATATATATATATGGGTTTGGGTAAGGTTCGTCATATACGAATTAGCTTAATGTGTTTCACTTATGAAAAATATTTATACTCCTTACCTTCTAAACTCTGTGTCCATTTTATTATTAGATCTTTTAAATCTATTATAGAAGATTGTAAATTTCTCTCAGTATTATAATATAGTAAGTTTAGGACCCATATACTTAACCTTGGGGGGTAGTGTGAGAATAATACATACCATCATTACCTATTTAACAGCTAGACTGCTCAATATGGCGATATGAACCTTTATTGAGTAAGATATATAGATTGAATCATGTATAATCTCATGGGGGTCCTCTTTCGTACTGTCTTTATTGACAAGTTATCTCAATCTATAGTCTCAGAAAGACAAAATCATGGTTATTATAGGTAGTAAATAACATTAAGGCTTTATGCTGTCATGTTTCTCACTTGAAAAATTTGGACAATATATATATATATAATAATAAGGATTATCGGAATTGCTCTGGCGCTTTCTCCTAGCTATCATCACCAGAAACTGTATTGTTGATAGAGTCAGGCCTTCCATCCTGGCTTTTAGGAGGAGATATATGATATGTGATCCTCTCATCAGAACAGAGGGCACTTGTACTGATATCAAAGCTGCTTTCTCGAGGACCTCCTCTCCACGTACCTGATATATTTTAGCTAGCACCGCTCTCTGTGATATAAACCAAAACCTCATAGCTAGATCTCACAATATTAGTGATACTCTCTAATTAATCTGTTATGATTTCACTAAGATATTTTGCCAAATAGGAAATCTCATAGTCGCAAGACATACTCAAATATTAACGCATCTAAATATGTGTTTAATATCCAATAATAGAGATTTCTCAATATTCTCCTGTCATCTAGTTGTCATGTACTTTTATCACTCCATTTAGGTTAGATGTCGTTTGAAAAAAGTAAATGAGAATTTCTAGCGGATGTAATGATTTACACAGGACCTGGAGAAGGGTGATCCGGTGCCTAATAATACCGATATGTCTGATAAATAAATTATTATCCTAGTTATATTTCTGAATTGAAGATCAAGAACCTGTGTGTATGGGACAATACGATTCACCTCAATTCTAAGTAGACGTGCAGGGAGAAATGAAGAGAAGATTGTTAAGAGAGAATTTTAGCATCCTCTCGCCATAATTCCCATCTTGCATATCTGCGTCGCGCCAATTAACGTTACATAGCTTTCATATCTCTTGTCATATGTAATATATAACAACTATTTAGAAACTTACTTTATGGCACACGAATGCAGAATCTTGTGTGAATTGGAGGTACTATAGTGTGTTGCAGGCATCCTTATTGTGCCAGAACTAGAGTTTGCTCCGATTTATAAAGTCCATCTCACATTTTTTAATCTTATAGCAACCTCACATAGATTAGTGCGAAAAAGTTTTCGTATGACATATCCTTACTGATTCTGAGTTATCTCACCCTTAATCCACTAATTGGTGTGAACTCGAGGACAAAGTTCCCTAGTGTGGTGTTGAAATAAGACTTTATAATACCCTATGCTAGACGATTATGAGAACTTTACTACTAGTCCTCTCTCTATCATGCAAACACCAAGGTATTGGATTCCTTTTCGTCCTACAGTGGTTAACAAGTGAGTCTCCATTGAAATTTAATGTGTTCTGCTGCGTGCTGACAGCATATTGCTGTCACCAGAGTCATCTTTGAATGCTATTATATGTATCCACTATGGAGCGTAACAGAATTACTTCTTTCAGTTCGCAACCATCGTGTTTTGTGTGTTTCGCACAGAGAAATATTATCAACAAGAAAACAATGATGTCTATACTTTCTATTCTAAGCATCCTATTTTGGTGTAAGCTGATAATCCTACTTTGATGTGTGAACCACAGTATATACTATTACTTCTGCAGTTTTAGTAGGAATAACTGAAGAACAGAACTTTTTTCGTTTCATTTAAGTACATCCATTGGTCGATATGCATGTCGAATCTCTCAAATGCAAAGTCTTAGGCCAATTAAATTTCATCTTCTCTTAGTTGAAGAAATGATGCTCTTCTCTACAATAACCGCCCTTTTATAGAGAGCAAGTTTCGAGCCATTTTGACTCTCCAATTATTTTTGTCACCTTGTATTGTGCGTGAAAAAAGTTCTTGAACCATTTATCTTAGTTCTCGATTCTCTCTGTCAGTTAGATTATGTACATTATATACTTAAGATATTTGCGTGAATGATAGTCTGTGATAAGACTAATAGTCTTTATTGTTCTTTGGAGTCTTCGTCTTAACCTTTCTAAACCATTTTATTCATAGCGACTATTAAATCATGTTTTAGAATGATTGAATTCTCGTATAGTAATATTAAGCACAGGTAGTTTTATAGAATATTTAGTTTTATAATATTTATATATCTTGCTATAGATACTCAGTGGTAGTTATTATATTTAAACTTGTGGCTGCTTCTTTGATGATCTCTTTTTTGGTTATCAAGTGATGACCCGAGCATGATGGCTCTTAAGTGGTCATTATTATCTTCAAAGTAATCTATCAATATAAGTATATAATATAATAATAAAAGTTTTATAGGCTTTTATACTAATAATATGTGTGATCAACATTTGATGAATGTGAGTCAATGATTGTGATAATAAATTAGCTTAGTATTAGATTATTTATAAAATGGTAAGCTCCTCATAATTCAAGCTATTTAAGTATATATATACACTTACCTAAGGATTAAAAACATTTATCATTGATTATATTTTTATGGAGCACCTCGTATCAAACAGGAAAAATATGGTTACTATTATTAATTTTAAGAGAATAAGAGAATGTATCGCAGATTTTAATATTAAAAATTCACGAGCATAGACTCTAAAAAAAATTATTGAAGATAAGGATATACATAAAATGGGTGACGATTCTTTATAGGAGGGGAATAAAAAAGTAATTTTAAGCCTCTTCAAAGGCTTTTGCAAACTCAATAGGTTTACGCATAATAGTAGTTACGTGTACACGCCATGTCAAACCGCTGTATATATATACTTATATATAATTAACTTGTCTAGCTAAATGTCATCGTAGTATTTTGATTAGTCAAAACATAGCTCGAATATAGCTTTATTGCCTTTGTTACCTTATATGAGCTCCAGAATGGTAAGCCCTTGGAAGCTTGTTATCATATTTTTTTTGTTTCATCATCTTACAAGACAATGCGACAGTCACAAGCCTCGTCTAATGGTGAGTCTGATCTACGCCGATATCCTCGATATAAAAAAATAAAGAATTCAACTTAATGCTATGCCTTCGTTAATAACTGCATCAATTTAATCAGCTCACATCCGTAGTAATGTGTCACATTAAATAACAAAATAAAAAAAAATATCTTCTCTCATCATGGCAAATACCTTAGGCCACTTTGTCCCCCTTCCTAGCGCAGCCCGGCCCTAATATGATGAAAAAATAAAGAGTTATAATGAAGTGTACATATAATAGCGCCTCTAAGTATCATACTAAATTATAAATGAGGTCCTGATCATTGCCTCATACTTATTAATTATATTACTCAGTGTAATCCATTTCACATTTCTCTAATAACACTGTGAATTTTTGGACTTAAATTGTGAAGTCAGTAGTGTAATTAGCTTCTGTCATAACCTAATCGTATGATTGCTATTTTATATATTTGATTGATACCCGAATATCAATGGTAACATCAACGACTATGTCTTTTTGTGTGATATAATGATTGTTAGGATGACGGTTGAAATAATTATTTGTGTACTTGTGTCATGTGAGATATAATACATATGTATTATAATTCTCTTATTTATTACCTGCATGGCATTACTTACTACTAGTGGCTCATAATTCGCTACGGATCAGGAATTTAGTTAATTCTTGAAATAGATGAGTGTTTCCTAGTCTTAACTTCGGTGCTCCGCAGTGATTAAGCGGATTTATCCCGTCATTGCTTGTTATAAATGTATATTGTCTTCTCAGATGAGGACTGTTACCTAGATATGCTTACTCTCTCAACGTAAAATCGAGTCCTTAACCATTATAATTAGTGAGATTATAACAAGCGCGCATATAGTTTGTAATCATTGCTTGACATGCGAAAATTGATGGAGAAAAATGGTATATTCTCTTTTTATTGTGTTTTTTATTTTTTATCTCCACTTTAACTAATTTCTCGCGGGTGAGGTAGCAGGAGGGGTGACAAGTAACAAAATCTGAAATACCCAAACTTATATTACTGACCAAATCAGCCTATGAAAATATGTATTAAAAAAGAATTTTTTTTTTTTTCTTTTACATCCTTAAAAGAATAGTACTCACCTCTCAGAGGAGATACATGGTGTTCATCTCGTGCAATAGATTAGTGCCCTCACGAAGCTCAGGGAGTAGTGTTTCTCTCGCGGTGTCAGATCGCTGATGTGTGTTACGACCTCGCGTGATTACTTTTTCGTCTTTTTTTTGTGTCATGATCCTCTACTGCCCCTCCCGGGTGTGATAAAGTGATCTACGCTCGATGTGATACTCCCCCGTTGCGCGTTTCGTGTTCTTGCTCTATAGGCCTATCTTTGCGTTTTGTTCTTTATTCTCTTTGTTTGCTCAGCAAGCCTGCTCTGCTCCTCTCACAACCAGGTTTATGTGCAGCACATATGTAGATTCGTGTGTTACGCCTCTGTATTCTCTCGTCTCTGTCGTGCACTGGTCTCGTGTGCTGGCCAATCATTATATAGACATATCCTTTTTAACTCTACTGTGAGATATTCTCGCATATATTTTATTAGTTGTCTTTTACATCCATGATATCTCGCGTATGTTTTTGTGAATCGATATAGACAAACTAGATTCATCACATACCAGAAATAAACTTGGATGAAATACACACTCTTGTGTTGTGGAAATGATAATCAATTATCTCTTGTCATAATTTCATACGCTGATTCCATATTTATGATTACTTGACACGTAGTGTGTTTTAGGTTTCCTTTCGATCTCATCCCTATCTTGTACGTTTCTTCGCCATCCACCAAAGGATACAAAGAAATACAGTGTATGTGTTTTTCAAAATTGGAAATGATATATTGAATAATATAACTAAGTTCAAACCAGATCTAGGAATTTACTTTGCTATTAAGCTCTATGCTGAGTATATATCTAAGAACTGTGATGTGTGAACAAGATCATAATCAAGCTCAACCAATCGAACAGGAACATGAAGTCCCTGTTCGGGTGCCAATTTAATTTAATTTAAGTATGTTAGGGAGACTGATATAAATAATCAGTCTCCTGAGCTTTATTCAGCAATATAATAAGTTATAAAAATGTTAAATATTATGAAAATTAGCAAGAGGATTACTCAGTTACTTTTATCTGTTTTATGGAAAATCGCTTGAGAGTTGTTAATCACTTTGATCGTTGATCCTCTTCATCTACAAGTGATGACTGAAAAGAACATAGTCTTTTTCCGGACGGAGATAGTTGCCTCCTGGGCCTCGAGCTGTTCGCGAGTGTTCTGAATGATAGGTCGGCACTCCTATGGAGTGTGTATGGACATTTTTCTGTGGATTCATTATAGCTCACCTTTTGTTCCAGTTTAGATTAACTTTTACCCTAAATACTTAATTAATCAATTATGGAAAAGAAAAAGAAAATTGTATTAAAAGATATTATTATAATAATGTATGTAAATTATATATGATCAGGATCACATACAGAGTGATGGTTTCAATCTAAGATTATTACTAAGTGTTTGCTCACTAATAATAGTTCGATGATTATTCCTCACCTAGTAATAGTTGTTGTGTTCCTCGCATAGAAACAAGGGGACTTAGCAGGAATCTCTGCTCTATAAGATTCATGAGTATCTCAGAAGTTAAAGATGAAAAATCAAGTTAGAACTAGTAAATGATGTCTGGACGTAGACTACGATTAGAGTAGTTTAGTACAGGGTTTGTGTGAAATTATTAATGCTTATTCAAATGTTAAGTGTTAATTTTTATAGTTAACTCCAACTGAATGTTAGTTGCTTCTAGTGTAGTAGTAGTTGAGATTAGTAGCTATTGTAGAGCTAGCAATTAGTGTCTATAATGCGAAATTTGTTAGTCAGTTGGACTATTTCAATAGAATAGTATCATTCCAAGATATATGGTAAATTTTCAGATATTCCATTGCAAAATGAATACAATGTAGCAATTATATTAAGGACTTTATATAGCACTATGGATCTGGGGATCACACACCAAACTCTCTCAACTAACTCGCCAAATCAAACAACTCTAAAACTCATATAACAATTCACAGGTCTGACCCACTCTATGCAATTAAGACGAACATGCTCAAATCGAACAACAACAGCACGTCGATCTAAGACATTCATAGCAACTCAAAGACTCAACCCAATCTTAAAAACAAAAACTCGAAGCTTTTAGACCCCACATTTACAAACACTTACGAAACCACTCCTCTCTCGTAATCCATTGAAGGACTAGATAAATAACACTATGAGATATAAGGGTCATAGATAAGTACAAGAGTAGGGTTCCATAAGCATACAGATACAACTTCTCTAAACGGCATGTTACTTTCGTGGGCTCTAAAAGAAATGAAGCAGACTGTATTTTTGGGTTCTCGACAGAAGACCATAAAGCCGAGTGAGAAATCCATAGTGTTCATATAATTAATATAGACCCAATTAAATAATTGTTGATAGTTTTTGAGTTCGCTCATTATTTGAAGAAAAATGTTAGCCTAGTATTCTCTGGATAAAAGAATAAGTGATATGTATACAAATTTACACAGAAGAAGTTGTAGCTAAACTAGATGACCGGCCATGTCAATTCCTGGACAGCTAACTACAATAACTCCATCTAACCTCGTGCACGTCAATTCCTATAAGTGTAGTTGAGAGTGAGTAAAGGGTTGGTATATATACTATATTGACTATATGTATATTGAAATGGCTATTTATTTTTAATCCGCCACTCTTGGCTATTTTTTTAATCCGCCACTGTTGGTAATTTTTCTTAATCCGCCGCTCTTGGCTATTTTTTTTAATCCGCCGCTCTTGGCTATTTTTTTAATTCGGCTACTCTTGGCTACTTTTTTTAATCCGGCGCCTCTTGGCTATTTTTTTAATTCGGGCACCTCGAGCTATATTTTATTTATATCTCTGCTCTCTTGGCTATTTTTAATCCTGCGACTCTCTTCTCAGCTATATTTTTTAATCCGTCCCGCTCTATATGTGGCAGTATTTTTTAATTACTATGCATAGTCTATTTTATTTTTAAACCGCCGTTTAGGTGAATATATTTTTTTATAATCCGCTGGCTCTTTGGCTTAATTTTATGAATATCCTACCTCGACTCTTGGCTACTTTTTAATATCCTAGCCACTTATTACTTATGGTTTTTCCCTTTGTGTGCTCACCTGTGGCGTTAGTTTATTTTTTCTTTGAAAAATAAGATTGTAAATTTATAGTGCAGTGTTTAATAGGTGTGTTGTGTAGATGTTTTGTGAAAATAATAAATGAGAATGGTCTAATACTATTATATCTCATTAAACCCAAAAGATATACCTATATTTACTCTGTGCTTGATTATAAAAGATGTGAAGCAAAGAGACGAACTAGACTTAGTAGTACCCGTATAACCATCTCGTGTGAAGTATTAATAAGCCACCGCACGCACATACGTACATACTGTAAGCACGCTACACCGGCCCATCCTCTCATATATTATATATTATATATTATTTTATTAAAATCACCTCTCCACATGGGTATGAATTGGAGTATGTATCGCTAATACCGACACTCGCACCGTCACATAATAGTGATAGTCTAGCTTTAACACTACAGCACGATCAAAACGCAAACACATTGTGTCGCTCCGCAATACAGCGACCTCTGGACATACATACAAGCGTACCAGGCTTGCCAATAGAAGCACTCCACTAGTGCAAGGGAGGGGGGTGGGTGTCTTACCGTACGATTTAACCCTAGTGAGTCCTTTTAACAGGGGAATGAATTACATCCTACTCTCAGATATTGTGCGCAACAGGGCTCACAGCAGATCACTGTTCTACTCACAACACACACATCACTGACACATCACACCACCACATCTATAATAATTGATGATTATAGTGAATAGCTAGTGTATCCAAGTGAACTTCATATTTTATACCTAAAAAATTAGCTGAAATAAGAAGTAAATTATAACAAATGAAAATCGGTTAAGAGAAATCCATTCATTAAATTATATAATATAAGATAAGTCTTTGTCGCTCCCTCGGCGTACAGTACATACATAGATGCATATACTTCTATATATAATCATATATATATACGTTTTTTGTTTTTTCATTTTATAATTTAAATGAAGTGTAAATAAACTGGTGATAGATAACATCATAATAGTTACTTATTTCTCATTTATGCATCTTTACTATCCTAATTATAAATATACGTATATAAGGTGTTCATTCTCAGACATATGCTATATCTATCGAGATTAACAGTCCATAATTGTTATAGTCTAGGACTTTATCTTCTCAATACAAGTACTAATACGCTCAAAAAATCTTAGCTTATAGGCACTAAAGGGTAAATGGGCCATAAAAGCATTGTGTGTATCATTGTTCGTCCTAATCTTTTATGATGTATCGGATATATAATGATATATACAAAAAAATAAAAATAAGATATATAAACATCAAGAACTATCTATAAAAATCTATACGCTGCAACATAAAGAATACATACTCTATGGAGCATGAAACAAGCGAAAAAGTCTTACAATGTAATAGAGTCTCTCGTTATAGTAGAGAATGTCTTTTTTTAAGTAAATTGTGAGATACGATAAAATGAAATAATAAATAAGTAAAATATAATAAATAAAATATTGGCATATATTATAACTACTAATAAATCTACAGTACTACCATAGATATTTTAGAATTCCCAATGTTTATTCTAAATCTTACCACAGTAAAAAAGTGAAATTATTTAGATATAATTAAATTATTCATTATTATTTATTACATTTATCCTAGTTACATAGGCAATATATAGTACATGTGTAATTATATTTCAGAATTATAGTATAATATATATATATTAATAATACTCTTAATATTAATTTATTATCTTTCCCTTTTAAGTGTTTTAAACTTTAAACTTAAAATAGTGAATATATATTGAAGTACACGCTAAAAATAAGGTTTTCATTCAGCTGTAAGTGCTTAGTGGTTTGTATGGATTTGTAAAAAAAGGCAAAAAACCTATATAAATATATCAAACTAATCATTGTGCTTGTTTTTTTTAGGCCATTATGGCTTTTTTGTTTAGCCAACCTATTAGATATAAACCCTCATAATATATAATAATTGTATAAAAATTTAAGTATTGATATATATATATATTTTTGTAAGAGTATATACACAGCAATGTAGGAGACTCGATATAGCGCTGTATCTGTGTGTAGGCTATGCAGTACTTCAGCTGCGTAACACAACTATTTCTCTAATGAGCTCGCGCGACGATAACAGAAGCTGGCAGGGGCTCGGCAGGTAACCACGCGGTCGAAATCCCACATATATCTCACCCAAATCGGTGGCGGATAGGTTCCGGAGATGACCATCTCCCGAGCGCACGCGGGAATTCAGTAAAGTACCTACTCAGTAAGGTATCCATCGCGGAAGGCTCGGGTGAGACGCTCCTGCGACTCCTACGATTAGTTCCAATCTGAGATACTCCATGGTTAAATTAATATACCATTGGAGATATTTATATCATTAATTAAGGTGATTTATGCTCTAGTTATACATACCATATACAAAAAAAAGATATAGGCTAATATATCAATTTACTAGTTTATGATCCTGCATCATAGTGGTAATATATCCTTAACGGAACTCTCGAGACTAAATGAGAAGTCTCTTTAAAGATGTAGTGGCTCTCTCTTTTTCGCGTGAGTCATTATTACGTGAAGTAAATTTTATATACTAATTATATAATTATTTATTTTATTCTAATTGTTATTTATTCTCTTAATATAACGATATTACCATTATCTTAACCACCATATTAATTTTATCAGGCATTTTCAACAGAAGGTGTATCATAATATACCTTATTCTCGCGTTGTAATAGACATGATATAACTCCTTTGCGAGTGATTTTCTCTTATATTTTTTTCTTTCTCTCATTTCTGATATATATCTCATACTTATTACAGTTCCGGTCACACAAATATAAATATTAGAGGGATCAGATCGCCCTATGTATCCTAGACTTGATTCATCCTTTCTCTCCTGTAGCTATAATTGTTAAATTTATTGAGATATATTAGTAAATGTATATTTTGGATAGTAATATATTTATTGCTGTGTTAATGATATAATGTACATTCTTTCCCATATAAGTATATATATATTATATATATATATATATATATATAATTATATCATATAGTTATATATATATTTATTATTTATTATATATAATATATATATTTATACTATTATATATATATAATTATATTATATTTATATATATATATATATATATATATATAATTATTATATTATAATATATAAATATATATGCAGTATATATATACGAAGATGTAGAGAAATGTGGAACATCTCATATATACTAGTTCTACCTTGTAGTATAATGATGGCATTGCCTGGATATGATGGTGGAATGTAGAAGGGACTCAGTTTAGAGGTAGAGAGGAGGAGGAGGAAAGGAAGAGGATCCGGCTTGAGAGGTAGAAGTGGTGGAGGTGGAGGATAGAGTCAGAGGGGGATGATTAGGATGGTAATGTCGTGTGTGAGGAGATGAAGGAGGTGGAGAATCTTGTACATAATATAGATAAAGATAAGATGGTGATTAATTCATAAATGGTGAAATCCGGTAATATTAGGTTTTGAATCAAGTTCGAATTCATTGTGGAATAGTCTAAGGTAGAAATTCGCCTCAATAAATAGGCAGGTTGAAGACGATCTATATGATTTTATTATACTTCTCGTAGGTACTGTAATGATGTGGGAACTGTGATTTAATTTTCTCAAGTATACGAACTTCTTCCGGAGACGATTAACTATAAGGAAGGGCCCCGTCTCAGTATTATCTTATAGAGAGTAGCTGACGAGACGAGAGCTATCTCTCTTAAGTTGAGGTTCATCTTGAATATTATTATGTCACTTGATATCTTAAACTATTGTATGGTATTTAATTCTCAGATGATAATGTAATGTAGAAATTCTCATTCTCTATGGAATTGTAATTAATTGTGTTGATGTCTAATTATCTCTTTATTCTAGTGGACGTTATTTAGTGTCTGTGATTATAGTTAGTACTCACAATGAGAGATCTGTTTGAATCTTGCTCTCTATCAAATACTAGAGTGAGTAGAGAAGTAACAGAGGATGGAATTTGAGCACAGAGTAGCAACTACTAGTGGTTACAGCTAACTATTGATAGAAATAAGGATACTCGCAATCCGTGAGCAGGCTCGAATGAAAGATGGTAATGAGACCAATTAACTCAGATAATAATATTAATAATACGTGATATAAGAATAATAATACATGAATACAACTTGAAATAAATCTATCATTAATATCAGCGCACAATAATTAATTAGTGCGAATAATAATATATATCCCATAAGATCATAACCAAAGAGGAGCTTCAGTCCAGTATTCTGGTTGTGATGTGCCATGAGAGAGGCTTTTAACTTGCTGTGAATACATTATATACATATATGTCCCAGATAACTACTAATCTTATCTGACTGGTGAAGCTAGTACTCGTAATGACATTCCTACTTACTCTCAGAAACCAGCACTAAGTCGCATAATATATAATCAATAAATAATCATTATCACTTTACAACAAAGCACATCATATTCAAAGAGAGTTTATGTTATAATAATTAGTATCATCGTAATTATAATTATAATTATCATTATTAATTTACAGCAGAACCAAAGCGTTATTCAAGCTCTATACCGAGAGATCCATAATTGAGGAACAAAATAAAGGCCTATAAATGTGATAAGATTCTGCATAAATAAGTTAACAAAAGTAAATGAGGGGATATGACATTTTTGATACTAACTAAAATCAGATAATAAGTATTAAAATCTTAAATATAACCATAAAATACAATAGTAATGATGTAAGTAATATTAGTTAATAATTTCTCTGTGTGCAACATTAAATCTTGGCCCATGAGAAAGCAGATGTCAACTCCGCCATAGCTCTGATAGCGTTCGACTTCTACTAACCGCTATTATATTGTAAATCACAGTAATAATGAAATAATGGCAAATTATTAACGAATTATAATAAAATAATGGGATGCAAATTAAATAATTGGAAGTATTTATAGCACTTTTAATAATATCATGCCTTTAATAACTGCCAATATAATACATAGATGCAATCGAGTATATATAACCTACTCATATTTCTCGCTTACGTGGCTCTCGTATAACTCTTTATATGGCACACTCATACTCAAAAACGTGAGCCTCATAATAAATAAATAATAATTATCACTCGAGTATACCAAAATAAGAAAGAGTCTCTCGACGCGCGGGTAATAATAATATATAATTTAATTAATTAGATAGAATATTTTTGGATATAATCTGAATAATCTTACATTTTTAAGAATAATCTTAAGCTCTCATTAGGTAATAGATAATAAATATAGGATAATAATAATAAGGAAACTCTATAGTCTAAAATAATATAGTTGAAATTAATAATAATAATAGTAATGATCCATAATAGATTACGTCAACGAAGTTTATCAATCCTAATTCATACATTTATAATATGCCCTCGTGAAAAGTAATTAGAACTACCATTGGCAGATATATGTATATGAGAGAGTACTCTCTGATAAAGATATCAGATTTTGTACTTGATTACAACCATTTGACAACATGTCATAGGCGCGCGTGTTGCTCTTTGTGTGAGCTATAAGTCAATGTCAGGGAATGGGGGAAAGAGCGTTAATTTCAATCCGAAAAAAGGGCCATCGCCGCGTGAATAGTTTGTGATATTCACATACAGGAGATAAAAACACAATATTCAACAAATGGGGAACTGGTTTGGTAATCGTTGGAAATACAAATAATTCGTTGAACTGGGAAACCGATGCGGGATAACAAAAAAAGTGTTGTGAGCAGTACCGTCGCGCGGCAGTGATGGAAACTCTGATGAGAGATCAAAAGAAGAATTTGTACTCTCATCGAACGGAGATTCTCTCAACAATTGAGGTCTAACCATGCTCTCGTCTCGTAGGGTGAACTCAATAACGGCACTAGTATGCTAAAACCGGTTAGTTCGCTCGTAGTGACTTAGGTTCTCTCTTGTGTACTCATTCTGTTATTAAAGACTCCCGAGGGTTCGCTTCAAAAATGTACCTTACAAAATGGCGAACAGCAAGTACATGGCAGACAACCCCCGACCGAAAGCACTATACCTTATTTCAGCCGGTTGGAGCTTGCGCGAATGTAGGAAGCAGTGAGGAGTAGTATTCATTGCAATTCTCTCCTTTGTGGAATAACGTTTTGTGTATTGACACACTTGACTTCAGCGCGGAGCCAGTGTGCCGAACAAAATATCACCGCCTCGCATTCTACCTCTTCATATTTTGATATACTCACTCTGCTTGTAGATTTCGTTCACACGACAGTCCGTGCGGTAGATTTTCTGGAATGAGAAAGCAGTCTCACTTCTCAGAGATTGACAGTTAGAACTCTGTGCTTCCCAGAAGACCGTTTGTAACTTTGAGTTGCAGTATGTCATGCCTCGTTGTTTAAGACGAATGAGTGCTGTAAGCGAGCCCCCTAAGAGGGCTTCCGCCGATTTCAGGAATCTGTGATAATAGTTGATCATTCCCTACAGATTATAATTTGAACGATAAGTTATATGCTTTTTGATTATTGGGTGAGAATGGATAAAGACGCGGATTCAGCGGTACGAACACGTGTTATATACTACAGAGTGGCATTAAGATTACCTCAGCCTATAGTAGACTTTGAGTGATGACCCCAGGAATAATGTATATAGTAAGAGACTACTCATACAGTAATATACGCACTTTGTGGTATTGGACGTATAATATCTCCGCATATCATTACCAACTTTACTCAAGACGGGCTCACGTAAGGTGATATCCGCATATGTTCTTCAGGGAGGTAGGTAGCGTACTATAAAAGATTATATTATACTCTTTAAATAAGTATATAAGCATAAACTCGAGTGAAAACAGACCTACTAGAGTGGATTAATAGAATCAATTGAATCTCTTGAAATAAGGTATTGGGTCTTGCATTTTTCAGCCCTAGTAATGGCATTATCGTGTAACTCTCTCAAAAGAGGCCCAATACTAGTGAGAGTGTCACCGTGTATAAATATGATCATTTTGAGAACGTCCTCCGGGGGCTAACCTATATGAGTTAATCTGGTATTGTAAGGCTCATAATTAAATACTCAATATTATAGAAATAAAAATGGTGTTGCTAGCCCAAGTATAATATATATATATATAGTATAATTATATATAGTATTATATTATATTATAGGTGGTATATTTACGACACATTCCTTAGCATACTAAGTATATAACGGTTGGATTTAGCATAACTGTATCTTACGTTGCCAATATCTTTTTTATGACGTGATCAGTCAATGGAACTCACGAGATCTTCAAAGAAGTGTGTGTGTGTGTGTGTGTGTGTGTGTGTTTGTTGTGTGTGTGTATGTATGTGTGTGTGTGTGTGGAAAGGGGCGGGTACTTTAATTTAAATTTATGTTTTTAATGAATTTGAAAAGAATGTATGAATGCGTTTATGTTGTTTCAAATGACTTACGTCATTTCCGCATCCGCATCCGAGCGGAATTTTTTAGAATTTATTTCTTAGATAATTGTTAGAAAGAGTTAATAATCAGCGAATATTTTAATTCTGATATTCGGATATATTACTACACTATTACATCCGGATTTTATATCCGTAAAAAAAAGGAGTTTCTTCGACGTCTAATATCTGCTGCGCACATGCGGAACATCTGCAAAATTTTATAGATACGCATCCGGACCGTTTTGGATTCGCATCTGCATCCGAGTTCAGAATGTTTCGAATATCCGCATCCGAATCTGCATTCGGACTTCCGGATACACATTGGCATCTGCATACGGAATTTCGAAGACTCTCATCCGAATCCTTATTCGAACTGTTATTTAGATTTCCGAAGATCTACATCCTCATTCGGACTGTTTTGAAGATCCGACTCCGCATTTAGAATATTCCGAAGATCCGCTTCTGCATCCTCATTCTAAATTTTCGGAAGATACGCATCCGCATTCAGACTGACCCAAAAATCCACCTCCGAACTTTAGAAGATGCGCATCCGCATTTAAACTATTCTATAAAGATCTGCATCCAAACTTCCGAAGATCCGCATTCGCATCCTCATTCAGACTATTTCAAAGATCCTCATCAACATCCGAACTGTTTGCAAGACCATCATCCTCATTCAGATTGTTCCAAAGATCCCCATCAACATCCGGACCGTTCTGAGGATTCGTATCCTCACCCTCCATCCAAAACTATCGTGGAAACAAGTTCAAATCCGAAAAAAATCCTTTTTTTTCATAGTAACATTGCTTATCGGTTTTGGTAATTATTTGTATCCTTATTGCACTTGAAATGTTCAACGGTATTATTGATAAGGCTTATGACCCAAATAGATATTGAGTCAATGTACAGGACCCTCCACGGCTCACAAAAATGCGGCCACAATGGGTGATCCAAATAAATATAAGTTCTATGTCCCATTCACCAGAAAAGTTATATATAAAAAAATATTTAATACAGGTTATGTAAGACATTATTATTATTATTATTATTATTATTATTATTATTATTATTATTATTATTATTATTATTATTATTATTATTATTATTATTATTATTATTATTATTATTATTATTATTATTACAGCAGTATAAATATTAGAAATAATAATAAAATTAATCGTTATATTCATAACTATCTCAGGACTTTCTCAATTCAGTCACTATATATCTCACAAGGTTTTTTATAACCCCCTTCCCCCATCCCTTCTTAATTAAATTACAGTCCCCCCCAACTGCATGCCACCAAATATAACCCCCTCCCCCCATCCCTTCTTAAATTACATTCCCCCCCCCAACTAATGCAATCATAGCATTCATTTTGCTTTTCATTATTATTCATACTAAATAACTTCAATATAATTATTATCATCCATCCTTTTTTTTTTTTTTTTTTTTTTTTTTTTTTTTTTTTTTTATACTGCTCGCTACCGTCGCTCAATCGATAGAGTGGGACAGCAAGGGCCCGGGTTCGATACCAAGTCCGGATCCTAGGTAGACATTACCTAGAGAAGCTCCTCCTAAAAAAAAAAAATACACGCGAGGTGCTTACTTTAATTTACTATATATATATATATATATATATATATATATATATATATATATATATATATATATATATAAAAATATATGGCTGAAGACATATGTGGATTTATTTATAAATGTTTATATATATATATATATAGTATATATATATATATATATATATATATTTATATATATATATATTATCACTAATGCCCCCTTTCCTCCCATCCAATTGGGCACCATTCTATACATTGGCCCATGTCCTTTCCTCCATACAATTGAGCATTGTACTCCTTTTTTTTCTGTACATTGGATATTGCCTCTTTCTTCCTATATAATTGGGCATCACTCCTTCTTTACCTATACATTGGGTATTGTCCTCTTTCTTCCAATGTAATTGGGTATGATACCTCCTTTTTTTACTCATCCATTGGGTATTGCCTCCTTCCTTTGCAATTGGGAATCGTATTTTTTTTTTTTTTTGTATTCATATTTGGCATTGCCCTCTTTCTTCCTATGTAATTGGGTATCGTACTCCTCTTTTACTTATATTCATATATATAGAGATGCGATGCGACCGGTTTGATGGGATTTTTATTTTTTTATTTTTTTGTATTTATTTATTTTTTTTTGTCAAAAAAGAACCCAGAAAAAGAGCCTTTTTTCGCTTGCTTGTTTTTTATTTTGTTTTTTAAAACTTCTTTTTTCAAAAAAGAACCCAAAAGAAGAGCCATTTTTTTCGTTTGTTTATTTGTGTTGTTTTTTTTTTTTTTTTTTTTTTTTTTTTTGTTTAGACATTAGCTCAGTAGGAAAAAAAAGTTATTCTCATTTCCGTCTTTTACAAAAAAAAATAATTTAGAAATGAAAAAAAAAATTCTCATCCGGACGATGATGAATCATACACCAAAAGAAAGATTTTGGCCAATCATTTTTTAATCTGCTAAAAATAGGAAAATAAATTGAGCAAAAATATTTAAAACAATGAAATAATTATATATAAAAAAAAACGAAAAAAAAACAAGATCCTCAAAAGTTTTTTTTTTTTGCAATTTTTTTTTATATTTCTCACAAATGTGCGGGTGTGTGTGTCATCAATATCTATTTTATTTTACATTTCCAATTTCATATATATCTATTTTTATATAATCTTAACTATACACTAAAAACAACAATCGATTTCTACATCTCCTCGCAAGCGAGACATCGTGGGATCGATACCTCACTCGGATTATCCGGAGTAATTAGGTAAACAAAATGGGAACCAATTTTGGCTGGAAAGGAAAGTTGCCTGGCGATCATCCTATTATCGTCAAATCTGGGTCCGTCTGTGGTTCAACAGGCTTCTGGTTGCCGATAAAGAAAACTGCGATAATCCGTCAGTCACTTGACAGGCTTCCACTTAAGAATAAATAAAACTAATAAATCCTTCTCATTAGTCTGTCTGCCTGTCGTCCCGTGATCGGTCAACTATCGTCCGTCGGTCGCCAGACCGTAATCCCGCTATCGTCCGGCGATCGCCAGACCGTCATCCGGCTATCATCCGGAGATCGTCAGACCGTCATAGCTCTGACGTCCGACAGGTGTCCGTCAGTCGTTGATGTTAGATGATAAATAAAATCAGGATAATTCCATTTATTAGGCCGATTGTCGTCCGGTGATCGTCCGACTGTCGCTCGATGGTTATCACGTTATCGCCCAACAAGACTTCCGAGCAATAAAACATCCCCCAAGATGATTTACAATTAACGAGTGGGGGGGGGGGAAATCCTCCTTTTAAAATTATAAAATAATAATAATAATAATAATAATAATAATAATAATAATAATAATAATAATAATAATAATAATAATAATAATAATAATAATAAATAAAATAATGGTAACTACTTATATATATATATATATATATATATATATATGAGACATATATATATATATATATATATATATAAATGTATATATAATTGTACATATAGAGATATATAGAGAACACCGCACGTATATATATTTACGCAAACGTATATATATATATATATATATATATATATATATATATATATACTTAAGTATATATATGAATATAAATAAATAGAGTATTCACATAATGGCCTGCCTATCAATTTCATCTCCAAAAATCAACATCCATATCGAGCCAATGATCGAATCTTCGACATTAACATAGCATTAAAATTTCAAATAACATATCGAATGTCAATAATTATTTTATGTCTTAATTTAAACATCAAAGTCTTAATAAAGCAGAAAAGTAATTCAAAAAGTGTGTTGGAACATGGAAGAGGGAATATAACGGTTTTTTTAATGTTGTTTTGATTTACGTAATTGTATTTGTATTATCTCTTGTGAGAGCTAGAATATTTGTGTGAAATATATATATATATATATATATATATATTATGGGAGAAATATATATATATATATATATATATATATATATATATATATATATATATATATATATATATATATATATATATATATATATATATATATATATATATATATATATATATATATATATATATATATATATAATATTTGGGAGAGAGTGAAATGTAGTTATTATTATTATTATTATTATTATTATTATTATTATTATTATTATTATTATTATTATTATTATTATTATTATTATTAATATTATTATTATTATTATTATTATCATTATTATTATTATTATTATTATTATTATTATTATTATTATTATTATTATTATTATTATTATTATTATTATTATTATTATTATTATTATTATTCATTCATTCATTCATTCATTCGTTCATTCATATAACCTGTGTAATCAATGATGAATTAAAAGGTGATCCAGGGGGTGGTCCAGGGGTGGTCCAGAGGGTGTGGGGATTTCACCACCGGATTCTAAAATGTCCCCCTTTCCGGATATTTAATTTTTCCATTAAAATATGGATGTAGTTACGCAAAAGTGGAACCAACCCATATTTTAATATTAAGGAATGTTTGTTTTTCCATTACTACCTCCATATATATATATATATATATTTATTTTTATATATATATATATATATATATATATATATATATATATATATATATATATATATATATATATATATATATATATATATATATATATATAGTTATGGGGTGAAATGCACGAATTGCCAATCAGCAATCAGTATTCTCTGACGTCGCTAAGCTCCTGTCCCTTTGTTGTTGTGTGGTTTAATTGCGCATACACACACACTCACATACACACACAAACACTGAATAACGTCATATTTTAGTTTTTTGTCGTTTGATGATGCGTGCGTATGTATCTACTATATATATATATATATATATATATATATATATATATATATATATATATATATATATATATATATATATATATATATATATATATTTATATATATATATATATATATATATATATATATATATATATATATATATATATATATATATATATATATATATAATTTTATTTATATTTTAGTTGCCCTAATTACTTTTAATTATGATTTATTTTATTTTATTTTAGTTGCCTTAAATATTTTGAATTTATATTAGTGATGGTTGAAATAATAATAATACATTTTCGTTTGTTATATCTATGTTCACTCAAAAATGAGTCATACTGGGAAATACTCCGATGAGGCTTGAACGTCCACCTTATAAATGTGTGTCAAACACGTTGACCATTGGGCTATCGTGGCAGTAAGCCATAGCATGAAATATGTTGTATATAAATTACTGTTTCAGTGCATATGAACTTGTTTTTCCAACTATTATTATTATTATTATTATTATTATTATTATTATTATTATTATTATTATTATTATTATTATTATTATTATTATTATTATTATTATTATTATTATTATTATTATTTTCTTAAGCTTTTTATTTTTATTTTTATTCCAATTTCTACTACTACTACTACTACTACTACTACTACTACTACTGCTACTACTACTACTACTACTAATACTACTACTACTACTACAACCATTACTGACATAATAATCAAGAGTTGATCATGACCAAGTCTAAGTTTGCTGCGGCTTTCGGACTGGAGACGAACCCGTACCCTGCACCGGGGCATACACTGATGTGTTGTTATTATAATTATATATATATATATATATATATATATATATATATATATATATATATATATATATATATATATATATATATATATATATATATATATATATATATATATATATATAAATATATATATATATATATGTATATATATATATATATATATATGTATATATATATATATATATACTAATAAAATAAAAAAAATAATATATATATATATATATATATATATATATATATATATATATATATATATATATATAAATATATATATATATATATATATATATATATATATATATATATATATATATATATATATATATATATAACCTTAATATATATATATATATATATATATATATATATATCTCATAATTAGAAGGGCTAAAACATCAGTTCCATTCAAGCTTGGCTTTACGTCGCCCTCGTAAAGAACTAAAGAGTCCTTAGTGTCGCCGCACATGAGAGTTTTGTGTTGATGTGCCAAGGAGTAACTCCAAGGCTAAGTTCGTTGCCGGTGCTTCTTCTTTCCTGCCACATATGTTCTGTGAGTCTCTTCCATCTTCTGTGTTTCCTGCTGAATTTAATCTCCCCCACTTAAAGCCTGCGTCTGTGCTCATCTGCGTAATTTACTTTAGTTGCTGACGTGTACAGCACACTCCTTGAATAGGGCTCTGCCGTGGGTGGTGGTGACATTCGAACACTATCAATTGTCATCCCTACCTCTAATGCTTTCATAATCTCATCCATATACCGATTGGATCGCCAAGGAGACATAACACATCCTGTCTCACTCCGCTATTAATATTAAACCAATCACTTTCGACCATTTATTCTTACACGCTTCACTATCGTCATATATACTTTTGATTCCATTCAGAAGTTTACCACCAACATCATATATCACTTACCTGCCATGAAACACCTATTAATCCTATCATGCTGTTACAAATCCACCATAATACAATTGTGTTCTTCTCATTTTCTCAATCATTTGTTTCGATGTAAGATTTGGTTCACACATCCTCTACCACTTTTAAACGTACCTTGTTCTTCACAATCAGTCACTAGTCCCTCGACGCATTCTTTCGACCAAAATACCAGCTTTTTTATATATCTTCCCTACAACCTCAATGACAATTTCCTATAATTAATACATTTACCCTTATCCCCCTTACCCTTATATAAGGGTACTATATACTGCTCTCTTCCATTCCCTCGGAACTATACCCCCTATAAAGAACGTTTTGTTACACCCAACTTCCAATCAATCACCATCTCGCTTTCGTTCTTGATCATTTCACCAGTAATTTCTTCCTATACCTGCCAGTTACCATTAATCTTTAAACTTTCTCATCACCCATTACCTCCTCCTTTACTAATGACCTCATCCCCAAATACCTATTCCTTCTTGCACCATCAAACCCACACACATTGACTATCACCTCTTCATTACTGCCAATGTATGCAGATTTCGAAGTGTTCCCTCCACTCTTCTCACATGCATTTCATCACTTACGAAAGCACCATCTTATTTATTTTTCTGTTCAGATTCCTCTTATTCATATATATATATATATATATATATATATATGTATATATGTATATGTATATGTATGTATAATATATATATATGTATATATATGTATGTATGTATATAATAATATATATATATATATATATATGTAATAATATTAATATATAATAATATATATAATAATATATATGTAATAATATGTAATAATAATAATAATAATATATATATATATTATATAATAATAATAATAATATAATAATAATATAATAATAATAATAATAATAATAATAATAATAATAATAATAATAATAATAATAATAATAATAATAATAATAATAATAATAATAATATAAATATAAATAATAATAATAATATAATAATAATAATATGTAATATATATATCTTCTTCATATATGTAATAACCTTGTATATGAGTTATTGGCTGTCAACATTCAAAGAAAGTCGAACAAAATGTAACGGCCTAAAAAGTAACGGAGGAAAAATAACGGAACTTATTCTGTGCGTTACATGAAAGAAAAAGTAACGAGTCCGTTACTCCGTTACTCAAAAAACTAATTCCGCTAGTAAATTTTGTGTACCGTGCCCATCACTGTATATATATATATGTATATATATATATATATATATATATATATATTTATATATATATATATATATATATATATAAATATATATGTAATAATATATAATAATATATATATAATAATATATATAATAATATTAAAAATAATAATATATAATAATAATAATAATAACAATAATATATATATTAGTGATGGACATGACATCCGCATCCGCATATCCGCATTTGCGGAACATCCGCACCTAAATTGACATCCGCATCCTCATCTACTTTAAGATCAGCATCCGCATCCGCATCCTCTTTTGAAAATGAGGATGTTAAGGATGTTTTCTACATTTGATTAAATGCATATAAAATAAATATTTTTGGCATTTTTATCATGGGAATTTATGAGAATAATTGTAATTTTGAATTTCGATTTCTGTTTATATATATATATATATATATATATATATATATATATATATATATATATATATATATATATATATATATATATATATATATATATATATATATATATATATATATATATATATATATATATATATATATATATTTTTTTTCTTTTATTGTATATTATATATATATTTATATATATATATATATATATATATATATATATATATATATATATATATATATATATATATATATATATATATATATATATATATATATATATATATATATACTATATATATATATATATATGCTTTTTTTCTGGCACTTTGATCGGGCCGATTGGGGGTCTTGCGTCGCTTCTACGCTAGCTATATTTGGAATGACTGCTTTGACTCTAGTGACGCTTCGGCTTCTGCCGATAAGATGGGACTATAATCGTTGATGGGTAGCCAGGCAGGTTCATTCCTTCTTCGACTAAATCTTTCTCTCCTCATAATCCATGGTTCGATTGTGCTTGCTCTCTGGTCATTCAGGCTAGAGACAGTGCGTATCAGTGGAAAAAATTCTCACGTTCTTCTATCACTCTTGCTAATTTTCATTCAGCAAGAAATCGTTGCAGGGATACTCTTCGTCGAGCAAAGCGGGCTTTCATCAAACGAAAGTGCGCTAACCTCCTTGATTCTCTTACTGATAAATCTTTCTGGCCTCTTGCCAAAAACATCTCTAACAACTTCTGTAAATCTGTCTTTCCTCTTCTTATTCGATCTGTTGGTTCTGTTGCTAATTCTCCAACTGAAAAGGAAAATATCTTCGGCCTCCTATTTTCCTCTAACTCAACCCCTAGACATTCTGGATTCTGGCACTCCTCCTCCTTCTTCTCTCCGGTGTCCTATGCCGTGCCTGTGATTACGCTTTCAGGTGCATGGGCTCCTGAAATCTGCGAACGTTAGGAAGGTGGGTGTCCCCGGATAACATTCCTCCCCGAGTTTGATGGAGTGTGCTTTCATGCTGACCCACGCCCTTCGTTCAACTATATTCTCTATGTCTCAATACTAATACTTTCCCTTAGTACTGGAAGCACGCACATGTCCAACCTGTTTCGAAAAAAAGGAAGCCGCTCTGATCCTTCTAACTATCGCCCTATAGATCTCACTTCTATTCTATCTAAGATCTTTGAAACCCTTCTCAACTCTCACTTTTCTTAGATCATCTTGAGTCTCATTCACTTCTTTCCGATCTCCAGTACGGCTTTCGGATCAGGTCTACTGGCGTATACTTTTCTATCTAACTAATTTATGGTTTCCGCCCTCAGGAACTATGGGGAGACTTGCGTGGTGGCGCTTGACATATCAAGGCATTTGATCTCTTTGCTTACCTCTCTCTTGTTTTCTTTCAAATCACTCAATATGGGTTGTTGTTGATGGTGTGACTTCTTCTTCTTTTTCTGTCAATAGTGGTGTTCCTCAGGGTTCTGTCTTATCTCTACTTTATTCCTACTTTTCATTAATGATCTTCTCACCTGCACATCTAACTCTATCCACTCATATGCCGATGACTCGACCCTTCATTCTTCAACTCATTTCAATTCTGCTCCCTCTTTTACTTCTAGAATTGTCTCTCGTCTTAATCTTTCCGATTTCTATTCTCACTGATCTGGATAGAATTTCCGGTTGAGGTCGTCTCAACCTTGTGAAATTCAATTCTTCAAAACCAAACTTCTACAAATCTCCCTCTCTAAGACACCTTCTAACTTTCCTATCTCTTTCGACGGTTCTCTCGTCTCTCCTGTTGACAATATAAACATCCTTGGCCTTAACATAAACAAAAAAATGTCATGGAAACCTCACATCACAACAGTTGCTAGGGCGGCCTCAAAGAAACTGGGAGTTCTGTTTAGGCTGCGAGACTTTTTTTCCTCTTCTCAGTTGCTCCAGCTATACAAGGGCCTCATCCGCCCATGTATGGAGTTCTGCTCTCATATCTGGGGGGGGGGGCTCTGGTTTCACCCGGCTTTTGGACAGGGTCGAGGCAAAGGCCAAAAGGCCTATAAACTGTTCTGCACTTTCCAGTTCACTTGACCCTCTATCTTTACGGCGCGATGTTGGTGCTTTATCTCTCTATAAGCAATACGGCGGCATGTGCTCGAGGGAACTATCCTAGCGTACCACACCTTTACGACGCCCTCGTAGCACAAGGGTGCTGTGTCGGCGCATGAGTTTGTTGATATTGGTAACTCAGGCTTGTTCACTGTGGTGTTTCCTTCTTTACAGCCAACTCTGTACTGTGGAATTCTCTTCCATCTCTTCTGTGTTTCCTGCTGAATTTAATCTCTCTCACTTTAAAGCCTGCGTCTGTGCTCATCTGCGTAGTTTGCATTAGTTGATGAATATCTGGAATAGGGCTCTGCCCGTGAGCTGGTTGTGACAAATATAAATATATATATATATATATATATATATATATATATATATATATATATATATATATATATATATATATATATATATATATATATATAACTTATATATATATATATATATATGCTATATATATATATATATATATATATATATGTATATATATATATATATATATATATATATATATATATATATATATATATATATATATATATATATATATATATATATATATATACATATATATATATATATATTTATATATATATATAACATATAACTTATATATATATATGTAATATATATATATATATATATATATATATATATAATTTAATTCAAACTTCAAAGAGTAAACATCCGCACATCCACATCCTCATCTACTTGAAGATCCGCATCCGCATCTACTTTAAGATCCGCATCACATCCGCATTATTATAGATCCGCATCCGCATCCGCATCCGAATCCGCAAATTTTGTATCGGTCCATCACTAATATATATATATATATATATATATAAATATATATATATATATACATAATAACTAACTAACTATATATTTCTGTATATATATATATATGTATGTATATATATATATATATATATATATATATATATATATATATATATATATATATATATATATGCTATACTTTTTCTTCCCCGGAAAATGGTCTGAATTTATCGCTGTATGTAGTTGAAATTTGGGAATATATCTCATTTGCACATGAAGAACATCTATAAATTTTAAGATACGTATCGAATCTACGCGGATATATAAATAGACCTGTAATCGGCAAATACGGAACATCTGAAAAATTTCAAATTATCTTCATTCAGACTCGGGCGTCCGCGGATGTCAAAAAATTTCACATTCTTGAAATCACTACTTTACAATTTTTGCTCTCTTAACTTCAATATAAATTATATTAACTAAAAGCTACTACTACTACTACTACTACTACTACTACTACTACTACTACTACTACTACTACTATACTACTACTACTACTAATATAATAATAATAATAATAATAATAATAATAATAATAATAATAATAATAATAATAATAATAATAATAATAATAATAATCTACATTCATATAGACTGTTCAAAAATGTAGACCAAAATGTTTCTCTGCTTGCATTAATAATAATAATAATAATAATAATAATAATAATAATAATAATAATAATAATAATAATAATAATAATAATAATAATAATAATAATAAATAACAACACCAAAGTGTGCATATCAGGTGCAGGGTACGGGTTCCTCTCAGTGCCCGAAAGCCACAGCAAATTGAGACTTGGTCAAGATCAACTCTTGACTACGATGATAATGGTAGTAGTAGTAGTAGTAGTAGTAGTAGTAGTAGTAGTAGTAGTAGTAGTGAGTTATTGTAGATATTACAGTAAGTGTTTTGCACCTTGAATGAGGATTACAACGTTGTACAACCTATAATTTGTTACCTTTGTTAGTTGAGGTTAAATCTATATTAGTGAAATTACATTCGTATAGGCAAAGTAGCCTAATTAATTTTAAATTGATTTTATATATTTATTAAATTGGTGCTTATAAAGCTATATATTGCGTTTTGATTTGAAATATATGATTTAAAATGAACGTTTAGTAATTTATATGGTAATTATATTATATACATGGTAATTATATTAGTTTAATACTGTTATGGAAGATTCATTTTTTTTAGGATTTTTATATTATTATTATTTTATAATTCGGTGTCTTTTAATTAATTTTTTTATTGCCGAATTTGGGAATATTTAGGAGAGATCTTTCTTATGGGGGTTTGTTCCATCAAATTCGGACTATCGTTTAAATTTATCGGTTTCCGGTTTCAGCTTAGACTTCCGCCTTGCGGCTCGAACCCCTGGTTTCAAATACGGTTGTAGAAACGATATCGGAGCTTCGGAATCGCGAAATCGGTATAATTTTTTTTGTGTGTATCGGGATTGTAATAAAAAATGGGTTGGAATCGAACCTGAATCGGTATCGGAAGAGCTACTGGATTTCAGGCACCTGATTTCTTAAGAGTTCACAGAATATGAGGCGGAAAAATGGGGAACTAGGGAGGGGTTCCGGGGAAGTGGGGAGGGCAGGCGGAGACATCCCGCCCACATTGTTGAAGTCATCGCTCTAATTAAACTCTTTTGCGGAGGTAATATACAAAATTCGTAGCTAAAATTACAAAACTGCGCATCTATCTAAGTGCTTGGCAACTCATATTAATATGAATATATTTTATTAGTATTTATCGTGAAAAAAATAATATTTGAAATCAGGTACCTATAATACACATGTTTCGTTGTGCGTTCATAAATAGTTGGAATCTCATAATTTTGATTGATTCTGATTCAGAGCTCTCTCTCTCTCTCTCTCTCTCTCTCTCTCTCTCTCTCTCTCTCTCTCTCTCTCTCTCCCTCTCTCTCTCTCTCTCTCTCTCTCTCTCTCTCTCTCTCTCTCTCTCTCTCTCTCTCTCTCTCTCTCTCTCTCTTAGAAACGAATGATTTTAAATTTTTTCAATGAATTCGGACTCTGATTATTTAATTCCGTTTGCATAGCACTGGAGTTCGCGATTCAAAATCAACAAGAAGATCAACTTCGCGATCCAAAATCAACAAGAAGATCAACTTCGCGATCCAAAATCAACAAGAAGATCAACTTCGCGATCCAAAATCAACAAGAAGATCAACTTCGCGACCCAAAATCAACAAGAAGATCAACTTCGCGACCCAAAATCAACAAGAAGATCAACTTGCGATCCAAAATCAACAAGAAGATCAACTTCGCGATCCTAAGTCAACAAGAAGTTCAACTTCGCGATTCAAAATCAACAAGAAGATCAACTTCGCGATCCAAAATCAACAAGAAGATCAACTTCGCGATCCAAAATCAACAAGAAGATCAACTTCGCGATCCACAGTCAACAAGAAGTTCAACTTCGCGATTCAAAATCAACAAGAAGATCAACTTCGCGATCCAAAATCAACAAGAAGATCAACTTCGCGATCCAAAATCAACAAGAAGATCAACTTCGCGATCCAAAATCAACAAGAAGATCAACTTCGCGATCCAAAATCAACAAGAAGATCAACTTCGCGATCCAAAATCAACAAGAAGATCAACTTCGCGATCCAAAATCAACAAGAAGATCAACTTCGCGATCCAAAATCAACAAGAAGATCAACTTCGCGATCCAAAATCAACAAGAAGATCAACTTCGCGATCCAAAATCAACAAGAAGATCAACTTCGCGATCCAAAATCAACAAGAAGATCAACTTCGCGATCCAAAATCAACAAGAAGATCAACTTCGCGATCCACAGTCAACAAGAAGTTCAACTTCGCGATTCAAAATCAACAAGAAGATCAACTTCGCGATTCAATGGGTCTATTTTGAAAATTTTAAATGTTGATGTAAAAATATAGTTTTTTTCTTAAAGTTTATACCTGAATGGTAATGTCCTATAGGAGGAAGTGAACTATTCTAGGTAAATTCTACCTAGGATTCGGACAAGAGATCGAACCCGGGTCCAGTGACTAGTTACTCTGTTGCTCTACTACCGATTGTGTTATGATACCGGCAAATTTTCTTAAAATGTAAAGACAACAAAAAAAAAAAAAAAAGAGAGAAGAAAAGAGAGAGAGAGAGAGAGAGAGAGAGAGAGAGAGAGAGAGAGAGAGAGAGGAATTTCTTTAGGTAATTGCTAACTAGGATCAGGAAGAGGGATTCAAACCGGGTCTTGTGACTTTTTTTCTGAGAAGCTCCGGCGACCCAACTCGGAAACTCCGGCGACACAAGTTTGGGTTGAGAATAGGGTTGGCAGACGCACCGAGTGCGGTGCGGTACCTGGTGCGCTCCTTTTGATGAGGTGCGGTGCGGTACGTAAAATTCCTGACCCCGGCCAACCCTAGTCGAGACTCATAGATTAAGAACTTCCCTCAAAAACTGATTTATTGTACGGCTCAGCACGGTAATAATATGACTATATGGTATAGCACGAGAAGACGAAGTATAATAATAATAATAATAATAATAATAATAATAATAATAATAATAATAATAAGAATAAGAATAATAATAATAATAATAATAATAATAATAATAATAATAATAATAATAATAATAATAATAATAATAATAATAATAATAATAATAATATTAATAATAATTTACTTCTTAATATCATCGAAAAGTACTAATACATATAGGAGTAATTAATAAAAAACAAAACGAATACGACCTACTTTTGAATTCAAACACGATCGTCATTTGTCAACCTTCCCTTCCCCCTTTCCCCTTCCCTAACAAACTCACCCTCCCCTCTTGGAAAAAAGAGGGGGGGGGGTGAAATGCGGGAGATTTTAAAACTCATTTGTTTAATAAAATTAATAACAAAAAGTATAATTTGATAAGCGTAGAGAATCAGTTATAAATATGTGCAAATTTGTTAAATAATAAAAATAAATTAAAAAGATAGATGCTAAAATTACGTTTCTTTATTTGTGTGATAAATTTGGGGATGGTGTGTTTCGGTTCAGTGTTGCGTTGCGTGTCATCTTGATTTCTTATATATATATAATATATATATATATATATATATATATATATATATATATATATATATCTAGCTCTCACTATATATATATATATATATATATATATATATATATATATATATACTATATATATATATATATATATATATCTTTATATATATATATATATTTTTATTTATTTATATATATATATATATATATATATATATATATATATATATATATATATATATATATATATATATATATATATATATATATATATATATATATATATATATATCATATATCAGAGGCGACTCCTGCACTCGTGCTGCTCGTGCTCAGCACGGCGAGTTAACGATATAGAAACTCTGGCACTTGTCCAGTTTCATAAGTTACGATAAGATGCTGTGTAAAAAGTGGTACATAATAAATATAAAAAGATTATGCAAAATTAAAACAAAAAATATAAAGAATAACCGCTGTTAAATAACGCTTTTAACCCAGTAGTAATGGCGGCATCTCTGCTCATATCAAAGAGCGGGATCGGAAACGTGTCTAA